>OX579655.1:15726617-15901141 GCA_951230895.1 Carpatolechia fugitivella | reverse complement strand
GGATCTCTACATCGGTAGATATTGCTAAATAAATGAACCCACCCGAACACAGTAAATACAAAAAACAAAATGGCAAAACAATAAAGGGGGGGGGGGGTAAAGTGCCTTATTGTGGCCTAAGTTTGCTAATTTTAAAAAGTTATTGATCATTGTAGATTCATAATTTACGCTCTTTGAATTACAAGTTTTTAAATACTGATATATTTGGTATCGAATGAATTTAGGTTGTTAATAAAATTCTCAATCTTTTCGGTTCCAGGATCGGTATTTTAGGTTCTGGGATTTCGCGGTACTTTGATTTCGGGATTTTGCGGTACTTTCAGTTCTGGGAATTTCCGGTACCTTTCTATTCTAGAATCTTTCAGTACTTCTGGTTCCTAAATTTCTAAGTTCCAGTACTTTTGTTTCGGGGATTTTCGGTACTTTTTGTACCAAGATTTCTCGGTGTTTTCGTTCAGTACTATAAGGAGCGGCCTTCTTGGTGCTTACTCGCTGGAAGTTAATTTTCATCGTGCATTCTGAACGATTCGGTTATTTTTGAATTGCGAACACGCTTTTGTTTGTGGACTCCGAAGGCCAGCGGACTTGAGAGAGGTTGTGTATTTTGTCTCAATGATGAAAATATAAAAGAATTAAATAAATTGATTTTAAAAGTTTCCTACGTACTTATCTTCATCTAGTGTAGCGCTCTTCAGGCGAAAACTGCACTTTTATTGTACATACCCGTTCATGGCGCTTTTGAGTTCTCTCAGCTGGCTGTTGAAGAGTGGCCACTTGCTGGTGAGGTCTGCTAAGGAGTCGTTACTGGGCAGTTTATCCTCTAAACTGTGTGGCACGTTCACCGCTGTGCATAATTTTGCGCTAAAAAAAAAACTATATATAAATTATATTCAAACATTGGCAAACTATAGGTACAGACCTATGCTTGTCTAGTTTGAAATGCCGCGCTCCACCACTTATTTAGTTGTTTTAATGACGAGTGCAATATTAACAACGACACTTTCATCTGTGTGGGAGCATCGACTGTTACGTGAACTACGATCTGTATGCCTACATCATGGTCAAATAGAAAAAACCTAAAACAAAAAAATTGTGTGTGTAAATGCGGTGGTGGGGTGCGCCATTTCAGCCTAGACAAGCTCTATAAGCCGTGCAGATAAAGAATAGATCTGAAAATGGCGGCGGGTACTTATGGTACGGTTGGCAACACAAGTTCTCGAAGATAGATTTTTATTTTTCCTACTGACTTTTTTTTTGTTATTAATTATTCTTTTTTATTATTATGATTTAAAATGGGACGGGACCACGGAGACAAATACAAAGAGCAGCTGCCCTAAGACGTTTTCTATATGATAGCGGGGGCCGCCATTGGGAGGGGGTGCGGGGAGATGAAGTTCTGCTAACCATCTAGCGGTCAATAGCAAAACTAGCTTTGCAGCTAGACACTAATGAACCGTACTTAATTTCGCTATTACACACAAGATGGTTCTGTTCGTTAGTTCGTTACGCTGTATAATGTTGCCAGGCAAGTGAAAAAAAAAAAAATTCGGACCATTTTTTTTAAATTGATCTCTCTCTTCTTTTTTGTATTATGTAGTCGTTTTTAATGTAGGATTACCTCATAATATGAGCAATTGTGATATACAGGATGGCCCATTTAAATGGGTCAGTATGGGTAACTCTGAAACTATAAGACATAAAAAGATCTGATAAGAAGAAGATCTCTTAATTATCCTGTAAATTTAAGTGTGCAATATAGAATATATATATAAAGAATATATTATATAAAAAGATCTGTTCAATTTTGACACGGGATTTCACGTAAGTCCTTTATCATCATCACTTACTTACTACCAAGTATAAGGAAACATCCTTGTCCAAAATGTGATATTTTGATGTCATATATTCAATTATAAATATTGAGTAAGTTCATCAATATTATCTGCATTATTTAATTGTATGCTACAAAAATAAATATTTTATACAAATATATTTTTTTAGATTCCATATCTGGCTACCCAGCTTACTATACAAAATACAAGAATGAATGAGCATGAATGAAACAGGTCATATAACCTTCTACAGTCAAGAAGTTATTCTACTTGGCGATAGATGGCGTTGCACTTTCTCGAAGGAATAAGTTACGAGCATTAAAAATTGCATTAAAAAATACATACGAGTGGAATTATGTCTTTTTTTTCGTTAGAAATAGTTGTATTACTCGTACTGTTGCACGATACAACACAGCATATAATTTTTGCGTCACTAATTTCAATTAAAATGGTTGTAATCAAACCAAGTCATATTCGTGTCGTATCCATAAAATCCAAAGTAACACTGACGGAAGCGACGCCTGGTGGTTAATAGCTAGTAGTAAGAGTACTTAGTCCGCTATGAGACGGGACTAAGTTGCTTGTGGCATCTCCTCTTTGTATTTGTCTCCGTGGACGGGACGGGTTTATTATTATTATTAATTAATTATACTAACAATAATGACAAAATATATTAATGAAATAAATAAGGAGCAAGGGTAAATATAAGAAAAAACAACATGGATAAGTTTAAAATTATCTATTTTACATTATTATGTATGATTTCCGGAAGAACGTCATCAAAATCAATG
The DNA here is from genome assembly GCA_951230895.1 of Carpatolechia fugitivella. Taxonomy (NCBI): domain Eukaryota; kingdom Metazoa; phylum Arthropoda; class Insecta; order Lepidoptera; family Gelechiidae; genus Carpatolechia; species Carpatolechia fugitivella. The sequence continues at coordinate 15,898,518 of OX579655.1, read as the reverse complement.
ACATCTTCGTTTGCGAACACTGATTTTTGTCATTATTTTTTTGCAACGCGTACTTCACTGCGTGAGTATAGACAGCGATAGATTGTGAGCGAGATAGCATGCGAGCGGACGCCATTTTCAGATCTATTCTTTATCTGCATGGGTTATACCAGAGTATCTGTGAAGTGGCCAAAACTGGAACTACGGTAATTAGTATGGAAATATCAACTTGTGTCTGTCCTGATTGGAATACAATTTTGTTCTACTACTAGCGCCACCTTTCATTTCACAGATAAGTTGGCAGGTCTGTACTCCGATGGGTTTTAGCATATGAATGTAGACAATTTAGATTTGTTATTATTTAAATTTCTACCACTATCCTCATTATTTCAAAGCTTGCTCTATAAAAGCCTGCTGCCTATAAAAGCAGAGGTTACACACAATAAGATTAGGTTCCAAAATGTGCACAAACCACTCCTTTTTCACTTTCTCTTCCTAGAAATCTCATGAGTGCAAGTGTAACCAAACTCTGTCAAGTAATAATAATAAATATATTTATTGTTCTTTTAAAAGGTTTTTTAGGTTGTCTATGTCTAATAATTATACCCGTTTACGAACGGACTCTATGAAACGTTTTAGTGGTTAATTATACCATATGACAAAATTAAAAAGAGCATGTCGAGTGTCAAAATATTCTATTGTTTATTGTATATAAGACGGCAAGATACCTACTTTGATATTTTATAGAGAAGATAAGAGAAAAATAATTAAAAAGCAACTTCGAATGGGGATAAAAAATAGAACCCAAAGGCGCCACTCTTTAAGTATCGCCTTTAGAACAGATCTTTCTGTGTCTTATAGTTTCAGAGTTACCCATACATTATATTATCTGTGCCCATACTAACCAATCTAAACGGATGATTATGATCTGGCATTTGTCAACTCACCAATAGCTGGAGAACACAGTCCACATGGCCTCGAAGGCGTCGATGACAGCCATCTCTTTCCCCCGTGCGCTGTCTCCCTCGCTCACGCGCCTCGTCAGCCGCTCCACTGTTGTCTTGGCCAACTCCATATATTCGGGTATGATCTGGCATTTGTCAACTCACCAATAGCTGGAGAACACAGTCCACATGGCCTCGAAGGCGTCGATGACAGCCATCTCTTTCCCCCGTGCGCTGTCTCCCTCGCTCACGCGCCTCGTCAGCCGCTCCACTGTTGTCTTGGCCAACTCCATATATTCGGGTATGATCTGGCATTTGTCAACTCACCAATAGCTGGAGAACACAGTCCACATGGCCTCGAAGGCGTCGATGACAGCCATCTCTTTCCCCCGTGCGCTGTCTCCCTCGCTCACGCGCCTCGTCAGCCGCTCCACTGTTGTCTTGGCCAACTCCATATATTCGGGTATGATCTGGCATTTGTCAACTCACCAATAGCTGGAGAACACAGTCCACATGGCCTCGAAGGCGTCGATGACAGCCATCTCTTTCCCCCGTGCGCTGTCTCCCTCGCTCACGCGCCTCGTCAGCCGCTCCACTGTTGTCTTGGCCAACTCCATATATTCGGGTATGATCTGGCATTTGTCAACTCACCAATAGCTGGAGAACACAGTCCACATGGCCTCGAAGGCGTCGATGACAGCCATCTCTTTCCCCCGTGCGCTGTCTCCCTCGCTCACGCGCCTCGTCAGCCGCTCCACTGTTGTCTTGGCCAACTCCATATATTCGGGTATGATCTGGCATTTGTCAACTCACCAATAGCTGGAGAACACAGTCCACATGGCCTCGAAGGCGTCGATGACAGCCATCTCTTTCCCCCGTGCGCTGTCTCCCTCGCTCACGCGCCTCGTCAGCCGCTCCACTGTTGTCTTGGCCAACTCCATATATTCGGGTATGATCTGGCATTTGTCAACTCACCAATAGCTGGAGAACACAGTCCACATGGCCTCGAAGGCGTCGATGACAGCCATCTCTTTCCCCCGTGCGCTGTCTCCCTCGCTCACGCGCCTCGTCAGCCGCTCCACTGTTGTCTTGGCCAACTCCATATATTCGGGTATGATCTGGCATTTGTCAACTCACCAATAGCTGGAGAACACAGTCCACATGGCCTCGAAGGCGTCGATGACAGCCATCTCTTTCCCCCGTGCGCTGTCTCCCTCGCTCACGCGCCTCGTCAGCCGCTCCACTGTTGTCTTGGCCAACTCCATATATTCGGGTATGATCTGGCATTTGTCAACTCACCAATAGCTGGAGAACACAGTCCACATGGCCTCGAAGGCGTCGATGACAGCCATCTCTTTCCCCCGTGCGCTGTCTCCCTCGCTCACGCGCCTCGTCAGCCGCTCCACTGTTGTCTTGGCCAACTCCATATATTCGGGTATGATCTGGCATTTGTCAACTCACCAATAGCTGGAGAACACAGTCCACATGGCCTCGAAGGCGTCGATGACAGCCATCTCTTTCCCCCGTGCGCTGTCTCCCTCGCTCACGCGCCTCGTCAGCCGCTCCACTGTTGTCTTGGCCAACTCCATATATTCGGGTATGATCTGGCATTTGTCAACTCACCAATAGCTGGAGAACACAGTCCACATGGCCTCGAAGGCGTCGATGACAGCCATCTCTTTCCCCCGTGCGCTGTCTCCCTCGCTCACGCGCCTCGTCAGCCGCTCCACTGTTGTCTTGGCCAACTCCATATATTCGGGTATGATCTGGCATTTGTCAACTCACCAATAGCTGGAGAACACAGTCCACATGGCCTCGAAGGCGTCGATGACAGCCATCTCTTTCCCCCGTGCGCTGTCTCCCTCGCTCACGCGCCTCGTCAGCCGCTCCACTGTTGTCTTGGCCAACTCCATATATTCGGGTATGATCTGGCATTTGTCAACTCACCAATAGCTGGAGAACACAGTCCACATGGCCTCGAAGGCGTCGATGACAGCCATCTCTTTCCCCCGTGCGCTGTCTCCCTCGCTCACGCGCCTCGTCAGCCGCTCCACTGTTGTCTTGGCCAACTCCATATATTCGGGTATGATTTGACATTTCTTGGCGATCTCAAGACATAGCTCTTTGAAGTTTGATACTTCGGATTGGGAGAGGGATTTTGGATCTGAAAATTTTATTTTATTATAATTGTTATAAGTGCATTCTGAAAGTGCTTTTTACTGTAACGTAGTAACGAATTCAAGTGTTTCTTTTTTAAAGATGTCTTCGGTCAGAAATAATAATAGGGGATCGGACTTATATATTATGAATTAACTTATATTTTATGAATTATTTTTAAAATATAGATTAGTAGCAGACGATTCGCGAAGAAAAAACAGAATCGGTTGAAGAACGAATTTACAGTGATTTTTTAAAGTTTCAATATGTCGTCTGTCTCTTTCAAAAACGATTTTTATATGGAGATTATATGGCGTTACTAAAATGACGTCACAAGTGGGTATGTGCCTGTTTGTCTAATCTTGAATTTCAAACCTTTATAACTCGGTCAATTTTAAAGATAGAGCAAAAATTCTTTTAGGGTTCGATAGCAGAAACTAAGAAGTTAGGATTTATAAAATTAAAAAAAAGTAGTCCGATTCCCTATTACGTAAGCTAGACGCTAAATGAATGTAACCAGATTCAGAAGGTTAAATAACTCGTTACCAAATAGGTCATATACGTCTCCACCGAAGGATTCGTCGAGCCTACCCTAAATTAAGGCCATAGACCACTCTGGCCCAGTGCGAGTTGGTCGACTTCACAATCACATTGAATTTCTTCGCAGGTGTGTGCAGGTTTTGCTCACTTGCAATGTTTTTCTTTACCATAAGAGCGCCGAATATGCGGAAGGCACCGGTACATACATGTGAGTGCAACAACCTCAGGTAGCGACCGCCCCCGCCGGCGGGGACGCGGAACTAATAGTAGAATTAATTCAGTAAGACCCGGTAGGGGTCACTCTTCTCCGACGCGCTTCTCGCCCTGGCAACGTTCTGGGCCGCGGCCCGAGCCCGTCTGAGCGCGCCCCCAGATACGTTGTCATAAATTTCCTAAGGGGTACGAGCCTTCTGCTCCCCCGCAAGTCCGCGCCCGCTATATTACCACTCTGGTATAAATAGCGATTAGGTCCGTCAAAATCAAAAATGAGTGCAACAATCGAAAAGATCTTACTCTCTTTTCCTTTGTTATTCTTACCTTTGTTTTCTATAGAAGTAACTGTGTTTTTGAGGCCAATGATGAGGTGTTCTATCCGCAGAAAGACAACATTGAATACATTTTAAGTAAACACTGTTGAGTATTACGAGATGATTGTGTTCCTACCTTTACTCTCTATAGAGGCGACTGTGTTTTTGAGGTCGGTGATGAGGTGTTCTATCCGCGGGAAGACCTCATTGAATACAGCGATCCAATGCTTGAGTAAACATTGTAGTACGTCCGGAAAGGTCCAAGGCGGCGCTTTGAATATCACATGCTGCCAGATATTGTTGTATTTCGCGCGCATTTCATTCTGGAAAATTAATTGTTCACGTTTTAAGGTAAAGTTAGGCTATTGTTGCCTTCAGGATTCAAGATGGCGAACATATTTTATTTATTTGTAAGAAGGAATAAGCTCAGTTTTTTACACAACTGCCCAATAAAGGAGTGCAATGTGTTCAGGGTTTCTGCATGTTTTATACGTTTTATTTTATATGATTTTTTTTAAATTAGAACATAAGAGTTTGTAAAAACACTCAAAAAGACTGAAATTTCTGGAAGAAATCACTTTGCCGGCCTTGGCCGTTTGAGGGCACATTGCTGGCCGCTGTTTAGAATAGGGTAATGTATCGTCAATAAATGAGTCACTTCGCGTACTGCTTTTTTATAGTAATCATTAAATTTTTGAGCATGCTGAAGAAAACATCTTAAAGGGGCTTTTATCTTTGTCTTAGAGCGTAATACAACCACAACAATTCAACTACCTATACTAATATAGCTCAAACTGTACCTCCAAGATATTTGCTAGCAGCTGATACATGGTGTTCTGGAGATGTTTGACAGTAGCCATCAGGTCGGGGTCGGCAGACGGGTGCGGTTTGGCCTCCAGCAAAGGCTTGAGGGCGTCCAGACCGATGCAGCGGATCGAGTTGATCGCGGCCTTACCGCACAAGTTCTTATCGTTTGATAGGAGGATCTGAAAGAAAACAACCAAAACTTCGAGTCCTGTCCAAGATCGATTAAAAAAAATCAGTTTTCGTTTTATAATTTTATAAGATATTTCGTTATACGTTATCTGTAAAAATAATAATCTACAGTATACATTTATTTTAAAATAAACTAGCGGCACCCACGGCTAATCTCGCGTTATGTAAGATTTTCCCGTGGCAATGAAACTTTTCCCCGTAAAAAATATCCTATGTGGTAATCCAGGTTCAACATCAACATCAACGGCCCGTTACAGTTACCTGCCGGCGTCTGTATTTCCGAGCACATATAATCCGACTCTCTTTAAAGCCAGAGTGAATGGGCTCCTTCTGGGTAAGCTCGCTACATCGGAGATCCTATCCCTGCTCTCGGGCTGGATCGGGGTCAAGAGCAAACCAATACAATATTAAAAAAAAAAAAAAAAAGCCTCCTCCACTTAAGTGTTTGGTTTTGCCATAATCTCCACGCTTGGCAGGCGGGTTGGAGATCGCAGATTAAAAGGTTACTGTATCAGAGAGCGCTGCTGCCCGTTCCCTGTTCAATGTGTAGACCCTAAGTCGCCTCTTACGACACCCACGGGAAGAGTAGGGGTTGGTGACAAATGTATTCTACTACGCCGTCACCACACGGCTTCCACAATCCAGGTTACAAATTCCAAATTTCATCCAAATCCGTTGAGTACTTTAAGCTTGAAGGCGGAACAAACATCTAAACATCCATCCAAACATCTAAATATATAGGTATTTTCACATTTATGATATTAGTAGTGATGTGAAAAACAGAAGCGCAAAAGATGCGTCGCAAGTGGAGTTTCTTCGGTGAGTTCTTCTCCACACAGACAGCAAGGCACATCAAATCGTTGGTCCTGGTTTTTATCTACGGAAATATACGTTACATGAGCCATGTCAGAAGCTATTGCCTGCTCATCCATTCTTACACCAATTTTTTTTTAATGATGCTGACTATAGTTTGAGCGGAATAAACATGGAACACCTGCCAGGTGGACTGATGACCTGAGGAAGGTCGCTGGTGGTGGCTGGATGAGGAAAGCGGGTGATCGTGCGCTTTGGCGTGCCCTTGGGGAGGCAGCAGTCCAGCAGTGGAGTGCAATAACTCGCTATCATAAATAACAGGCGGGTTGAGAGCGCGACCTTGCATGACGACGTAGCAAACATTTTCACATACCTAGTTTCTAGCGCTTAACGAACACGGAATGGAGGAACAAAAGAGCGACCGAGTTTTGCACATCTGACCAGAGTTCGGGTCAAGAAACTTTTATCAACGTTTATTCCGCTAAGACACCAAGAAGAGAGAAAACTCAAACCCCCAACCACCCCACTTCCTTCCCCCCCTCCCTCCCAAGAGTCCCCTAAGAGGTTTTAATACTGACCACAGATTTACCCCTCTCGGCTTGTTGCAGACAACAGTTCAGTATCTCGTCATCGGGCGACTCGCAAGGGTAGATGTGAGAGTTCGCGTCGCGCAGCGATTGTCCTAAAAACGAAACAATCAGAAACATAAAAATACATCATCAGAGATAAATAAAAAACGAAAGTTCTCTACATTTTTTTAACGGGTATTATAAAAACCTGCAAAGGCGTGTAAGTTAATAATCACGACTGGCGCCACAAGAGGGCACTATCTCAGAGCAAAATTTAGCTGAATATACTGAACCAATTTGAACACAATTTTTCAAAATGATACTTGGAAGACCAAGGATGGACATTGGCTACTTTTTACCGTAAGAAAGTCTTATTTCCACATGAAAATACTAAACCAACTCTAAGAAATTTAGTACAAAAATATACTTTTTACTGCAGTCTTCAAAAAACGAGTTTTTAAATAAACAAATCAAAAACCTACCTCTTATCCAATTGTTCTCCGGTAGTGACTTGTATAGATAGTCCATGGCAGCCCTCGCTCGTTTGCAGATGGCTCCATTGCCGTTGTTGTTGTCTTTGAGTCTGTCCAGCTCGTTGATAACACGCCAAGGGACGAGCAAATTAGGCTGCTCCGTGTAACCTGGAAAACATACATTTATGTCGCAGGAAGATTTGATAATTCGAATTTTCGCGAAAACCCTAGAGATGTTGCGAAAAAGCGACTCATGTTATTGCAAAAACCCTATCTTTCTCCAGTAAGACTGAGAAATGTTTTCACCATTGTCTAATTATCTGTGTTTTCGCAATATTCCTAGGGTTTTCGCGACACTTCACGGCAAATCACGTTTGTCACACACAATATTTTTAGCTCAGCCTATAATAAACACACACCTAAATGAAGGTGCATGTGTGATCGATGTCGATCTTAACGTAGATCCTTTACACACTGGGACTGTTTACACAGTACAGTCATTGATACATACGGGATACAGCATCGATACAAACGTGATACAGCATCGATACAAACGGGATACAGCATCAATACAAACGTGATACAGCATCGATACAAACGCGAAACAGCATCGATACAAACGTGATACAGCATCGATACAAACGGGATACAGCATCGATACAAACGTGATACAGCATCGGTACAAACGCGATACAGCATCGATACAAATGCGATACAGCATCAATACAAACGTGATACAGCATCGATACAAACGCGAAACAGCATCGATACAAACGTGATACAGCATCGGTACAAACACGATACAGCATCGATACAAATGCGATACAGCATCAATACAAACGTGATACAGCATCGATACAAACGCGATATAGCATCGATACAAACGGGATACAGCATCGATACAAACGGGATACAGCATCGATACAAACGCGATACAGCATCGATACAAATGCGATACAGCATCAATACAAACGTGATACAGCATCGATACAAACGCGAAACAGCATCGATACAAACGTGATACAGCATCGATACAAACGGGATACAGCATCGATACAAACGTGATACAGCATCGGTACAAACGCGATACAGCATCGATACAAATGCGATACAGCATCAATACAAACGTGATACAGCATCGATACAAACGCGAAACAGCATCGATACAAACGTGATACAGCATCGGTACAAACACGATACAGCATCGATACAAATGCGATACAGCATCAATACAAACGTGATACAGCATCGATACAAACGCGATATAGCATCGATACAAACGGGATACAGCATCGATACAAACGGGATACAGCATCGATACAAACGGGATACAGCATCGATACAAACACGATACAGTATCGATACAAATGCGATACAGCATCAATACAAACGTGATACAGCATCGGTACAAACGCGATACAGCATCGATACAAACGGGATACAGCATCGATACAAACGGGATACAGCATCGATACAAACGGGATACAGCATCGATACAAACACGATACAGCATCGATACAAATGCGATACAGCATCAATACAAACGTGATACAGCATCGGTACAAACGCGATACAGCATCGATACAAACGGGATACAGCATCGATACAAACGCGATATAGCATCGATACAAACGCGATACAGCACTTTATACAAACGCGATACAGCATCGGTACAAACGGGATTCAGCATCGATACAAACGCGAAACAGCATCGATACAAACAGGATACAGCACTTTAAGGACAATAAAATTTTCTACAATGATAGATTAATATGAGACTAACCTACCTTTTATATGAGAATTGAGAACATTCTTAATAACATCTAGCTCATGTATGAATATATTAGTATCCACAACTAATACAATATTTTCCTTATCATCTACATTGTCTTTTGTACATTGTATTGAAGGTACACTTTGTTTTATCTGAAACAAAAATATTTTAATTTTATTAAGGAATGGATCTCTTTATATCAGGGACTGGAACCCTTACGATTTTGATCAACAATATCTCGTATTCTTATTTTTTATTATTGTTATTAATATATTTAAAAACATTACGCCAATTAAATAATCAAACCAGATTTTTAATTATAACTTAACAGCAGTAAACAGAATCACACTAATACTATAAATGTGAAAATACATTTGGATGTTTGTTCCTCCTTCATGCTTAAATTACTCAACAGATTTAGATGAAATTTGGAATGGAGGTAGTTCATAACCTGGATTAACACATAGGATACTTTTTAGGGGAAAAAGTCTTATTCCCACGGGAAAATCTTACGGGCGAGCTTAGCCGCGGGCGGATCGCTAGTGTTTAATATTAAAATAAATCAATTTGTTTTATTTTATTTACTATAACGAATACATACCTCTTTACAATCTTCAACCTCCATCTCTTCACTGGGAGGCAGTTCAATTCTACTTAAATACTCTTCATCAGTTATTTCTTTACACACTTCATTCTCAACATCCTTACTTAACCTAACCCTCAAGTTCTCCATCCTATCTTTAGCTGACGAATATGTCTGCACATTATAGTCCTTACAACTCACTTTTGTGGATAATTTTGACTTAATCGCCGATAGCAATTTACTAGCTTCAGAGAACTGGGGTGGTGTAGCCGGATGCTTCATGTAAGGGTATTCTGTAATTTGGCTACATATCCCCTCTTCAATTGCTGCAAAGGAGTCAATTGGTTTTATTTTATTATTTGAATATTCTTCAGGTAATTGCGCTTTCATGGAACATATAATTTTGTTGGCTGCAAAGAACTGTGATGGAGAAGGTATTGACTGTATGCTGTCGCTGCTCGGTGACTGTGCATTTGAACATTTTGTTTCATTCAAATTTGGACTTTTCAAATCTAGTTTCTGCAGTTTTGATGGTGGTTCAGTCGATCCTGTTTTGGGACTTATTTTCAGTTTGGACTTTTGTGGAGATTTCTCTGTATTCATTGGTTTTTCTGCTTGTACTTCAGCATGGAGTCGTTCTCTTAAAAGTGATAGTCTAGTATTTGCTAAGTTTCTGCTAGGAGATGGTTTGATAGGTCTTTCAGTTACAGTCACATTGTTAACATGTTGTATTGTAGGACTGTCGACTTTTTGCTTGACAGGGCTTGGTTTTTTAATTTTTTCATGGTTTACTTTTTCTGGTGATTTTACCACAACTGTAATGAATTAAATTGTATTAGTTACCTAGGTACTTCTTTGCGCATCAATGACAAATTAAATTAGGTACTTATTTCACATTTCAAAGCTTAAATATTGACAGCAATAAATTTTAAAATTTACTCAGTGTCGTGGACCTGACCACAGAGTAGTTAGGTTTTGATACTCTTTGGTTTCATGTCTGCTTGTCATCTTGGCTTTCGAAATTATAGCACTTGAAATCAATTAGCACTTGAAATCAATAATCAATTATATTTTCATTTGATAATAAATCCATCCCCAACATTTGTGGTCCTTCGACACTCAGGTTATAACAGTAAGAAATGAAATAATATAGTAATAGCTAAGTACCTAGTAATTTTGTCTATACTTGTACAATATTCATTTAGAACATGTGTGAGTGTTAATAAAATTATAAATACCAAACTATTCTGTTGCTTGAACTAGACCGATTTAATAATGAATCAAGCTACCTTGTTCAAGATAACAACATAGATAAATAAGTACTCTAAGCACTTAAACCACCATAAACCATTTACTTACAAAACACCTTTTCTCACCTATTTTTATCTCACCTGGTTTTTGCTTCTTTTTCAAGGGACTGCTCTCACTGCCACTACTCTTCCTCTTCAAGTTTTTCTTCTGCATTTCTTCTTTTCTTTTTTCATGAAAAGTCTTCTGATCTTTCTTACCCTTTTGTTTACAAAGCTCTCGTTTACTTGATTTTTCTTCAACCTTGAGAAATATTATATGAAATTTATTGATTAAATTCTATGTCCTAAACAAGAATCAATCTAACAAGCGATATCTTGGATAGTGAGCAAATATATTCTCATCTCTAAATAGAAAGTAAACAGCTGACTCTAACAACAATACGAGAATTAAATTGTGAAACTTACCTGCGGCTCTGTCCACGAAGATTTTCCGGTTTTCTTGTTGAAATAATACTTTCTTCCCGGATTGGATTTCGACTGGCATAGAATCCATCCGTCAGGCAACGTCTGAGCTTCATTCTTATCTGAACTCATGACGATAAACGCCCAAATTAACGTAGGAATTTCATTTACAAAATTGTGAAAATATTACACCTCCATTTTGACAGACAGACAAATGATTACCATAGAGTAGAAAAAGATTTTTTTATTCCAATCTTTTTTTTTCTGTGTATGTTGGCTGGCGTGCTTTTTTGTAATACGCACTAGGGTGGTAGTGTAATATATATTTTTTTGTTTTTATATACAGCTGACTGACTGACTTATGAAATTGACATTGCAAAATTAACCTAAAAATCCATCTTTTTCGTAAATAATGTTGTTTCGCTAATTCAATTCATCATGGAAAGGGTAATTAAACTCGGTAAGAAAATCCGTAACAACTGGAAAAAATCTGTGGTTGGTGCGATCGCACTATACTATGGAGCGGCCACACTTAAAGAAAGATACGAGTAAGTTCTGCATAATAATTTATATTCACAATTTTAAAAAAAATTAAAAGTATTTCTGTCTGCATTACGCTTTGATGGCTTAACTACTGAACTAATTTTTATGGTAACATGGTATGGGTATAAAAATAGTTTGGTATTCAAGGACAGACATAGAATTTTTTACTGCGGGAAAATATCTTGCTCTCACTGTAAGTATAATAAATTACGGCAATAAGATTACTAAACTAACAACACCATCGCACGGAACTATTATTTCTATCAACGAATTTCTATTTCATATATTATTTCTATCAATATTTCCATGTTAATTATATATATACTATCACTACACGGCGGGAACAAAACGATGTAAATTTCATGCTGTATAGATTTCATTATAGTTTTAGAAATCCACAAAAAACCAGGTGTGGCTGTGAAAAGTGTTAAAAAAGCTTTGATGTGAGTTTGCTGACACCAAGGTTTGTGAGGTCAGTTGTTGACTTTTCAGCTCACACGATGATTATGATGATGATGATGATGTGTAGTGTCGTACTTACTTACTCACTTGGTGCAAATTTTAAATGCTGGCATTAAGTATTTTCTTATTTTTGTTAGGTAGTTAAAATTTTTGTTTAATACACTAGCAGAAGTCTATGAATAGCTAAATTTAGTTGACCCTTCTTACTACTTTAGCTACTTACTTTGTTCCAGTATCAACATCCTCATGCAAGCAGCATGTAAAGAAGCCGCAAAATACGGAGACTCTGCCATCCCATATGATAGGAACCCAACTTTAGTCACTGTCATTCTTAACCCAGCCGCAAATAAGAGAAAGGCTAAGCAAGACTATGAGAGGTATTGTGAGCCTCTGTTGCATTTGGCTGGCTTGCAAGTAGATGTTATTCAGACTACAGCTGAGGGTAACGCAAAGGAAGTGGTAGAAACTTTACGAGGTACAGAAGCTATCATTGTCGCTGGTGGAAATGGAACATTGTCAGAAACTGTTACAGGTATGTATCTATAATTAATTTTTTTTTTTTTTTTAATATATGTCCTAGTAGCTGAGGTGCAGTAATTAGCGTATTATGCTACATTTTCTAACTCATTGTAAGTAAATTATATGATTATTTGTGCACCAAGAGAAATGTCGATTTTTCCACAGAGAATCGATATTGAGTCCAGAGCATGCGAAGGAGTCTATTATAGAATCACAAGAAAAGTTATTGTTTCTTAAATAGACTTCTGAGCCTCACTGGGGATTTTAAAGTTCGAGAGATTCCTTTCAACCCCAGCTCATTAGTTTTCACTTGTTTCTGTAAGAAAAACATTTTCCTACTTATTTAAGTGCAATGGCGAGGCCTTTGGCCAGCAGTGGGACCTTACAGGGTAATTATAATAATATAAAAATTCACTACTTATATAAATACTGCAAAATATACAAGGGGTTCTCTTATATTGGATACCTACTTTTATTTTATAATTAAAACAATCTACCTACCTACCTAATTTTATCAAAATACTCTTTACTATTTTTATTACACGACTGCCCAAAAAAGGAGTGTACCTAATATGTGTTTAGGGATTGTATACATGTATGAGAGTTTCTTTGTTTCACCCTAACTTCTAAATTCCTGAACAGATTTGGATGTGTGATTGTTAGAATCCATCACCTCAAGTGACACTGGCTATTTTTTTTTTGGCACGGTGGCGGCAGCCCTGTTTTTTATTTTTAGTTGATTATTTAGTTAAATACTCAGACGTACAACCGAGACTACGAACTTTGAGCTTTGTTTTTTTAATGCTCTGAGACCTATGAAAACAAAATTAAGAAAATCATACAAACTAATAATATGCTAATATGTTTGTTATACTTAGAAAATCATAGGTAGTACTTTTACGTGTTTCGGTTTAAATTGTCTGATAATATTTAATTGTAAAAACATTTATTAGTTATAAATAACTTTATAGTAATACAATAATGTTGGTATTGAATAAAACTCTGAAATTAGTTTCAGAACGAATTTAGATGCCAAATATTTTTCGGGCGAAAATTCAGATTATTTTTTTCCTTCGTAAACAATTATCATCTCTAGACATGGACATGATTTATAAATTTAAAAATGTACATGTGTTAGGCCCTATTTTCGAGCATGAAAATCAATCTTTCCGAACTGGGGGAAAAGTTAATAACGTAATTTTCTGTCTCACCTAAATATTAGGCCTACAGAAGTGACCACTAAAAATATTCATTCCACAGGCCTACTTAGGAGAAATGATGGTGCAAATCAGTTTCCACTTGGTATCTTACCACTTGGACAAACCAACACTATTGGCAACAATATGTTCCCATATAGCGGAAAAGGTGTTGAGAAAGTAAAACAACTCATTGAAGCAAGTATGGCTATTATCAAAGGTAGCACTGAATGGAAAGATGCTATGAAGATTGAACCTATTGCTGATGAAGAAGAAACTCTCAGCAAACCAATCTATGCAATGTGTTCTATGGAATGGGGTGCTTTCAGAGATGCACTCTCAAAAAGAGACAAGTATTGGATTTATGGATCACTAAGAGAATACGCCTCATTTCTTTTTAATGGTTACAAAAAATCTTTAACCTGGGATTGCAATGGCACTGTCAAATTCACACCACCTTGTGCAGGGTGCAGTAATTGTGTAGAAAAAGTACCAGAACCACCAAAAAGATGGTTATCTTTCATACAAAACAGTAAAGCTGAACCGAAAATTAAGTTGAACGAAAACCCAGAATGTGCAGCATTAGAAGAACTATGTTTTAAAACTACTGAATTTGAAATCCAATCACCAAATGTTCAGAGCCTAAAGGGGCCCAACAATAAAATCCCAGCATTGAGCATAATTATTGGAAAAAATGATTACTCTTACACTAGATTTGTATCGGAGGGTTGGAGTCGTTTGAATGGGAAACGTGCGCATGTACAAGCCATTCCTGTAAGGACTGTGGAATTCTTACCCAGGATAGAAGGCGACAAGGAAGTTACATACAGCATAGATAAGGAAGATTTTGAAGTTAAACCTGTTAAAGTTACACTGTTACCTAAAGTTGTTAAATTGTTTTGCAATTCTAGAAATACTTAATCATCAATATAAAGTCTAATAAATACTGCTCGTTTAATTTATTTAGTAATTAAAATATCTCTTAAATAAAACTAAATTTATTAAGTAGAAAATTAAAAAGATCATAAAATATGTTGTCTAGAATATTCCCATACGAAAATAGCAGCTGTTACATGCACATTCAATGATCTGATAAAACCTTGCTGCGGTATCTCAACGCATTGGTCCATCATTGGAAGCAAATCGCACGGAATCCCTTCTTTCTCGTGTCTGTAATTAATAGAAAATAATTTCAAGGTCTGGTTTACAATGTTGAAAAATAAGGTACTTAGCCACCAATGCTCACCCAAGTAACAAGAGTGTCTTCTTTGGAAATTCAAATTTTTGCAGTTGGACACTTGTCGATGTTTGTTCTGCTGCCACTACCAAGTAACCTTCGGCCTTCTTCCTGATCAGGTATTCTTTCAGCGGAGGCCCTGGTCGCACTTCTTCTATATTCACCCATCGTTCTGCCGATACACTGTAAACAAAATAATGTATACCAACAAATAGAGTAGGTAGGTAAGTACCTAAACTTAAAAAAAGTGAAATTAACTTAATCGGAAAGTACCTTAATCCTTGAAATGTTTTATCTTGCAAATGCCTCAGGCTGTCCACAACATAAGTTTTGACTCCAAATATTTCACTTGTTCTAGCCATGCCTCCCAAGTTCGGCAATTTATCAATGAGTGATGCTACCAATATCAATTCGCCTGAAATTTCTTTCTGTAAAGCATATTTTCATTATTACTTCACTACTTTAAACTTACTTCCACACAGCCCAACATTGAAACAATCCTTCGTACTTAAATATTGCATCAGCTTAAACATTACTTCAACTGATAATAATAATTCACCTTTTTTTCAGTTTCAAAAACATTAATTTCAGCCATGTTCTTCCAAGGAATATATTTTTTCTGAATAGTTCCCATCGTATCGGGGTTTTCCAGAATATTAGTGTTTTTCACATTCAAATTAAATTCATACTTTAATACTTCATCTTCTGTTACTCTTATTTTAAACCATTCTTTCTTTAAATCAGTATTCTTATCAAGCATTTTCTCAGATTTTTGTATGATTAATGAAGTAGTTTTAATGTACTCTATCATAACTTCTTCATTGCTGCCAACTTCGCAATATCTAGGTAGAAAATAAAAAATGAAAAGTGGTGTAAAATGCGAAACTATGTCAAAATCATTAATGAAAAAGTCTTCTTTCAGTCTAATGAAATTCTTGTCTTTAACACTTTCAACAAAAGTGTTTTTGATGACTTCCATTATGTAATCGAATTCTGAATTTGGTAGATCGTAAAGCTTGTCCGCTTTCTTGAATAGTTCAGTAGCCAAGTACTGTGCATGTAGCCTTATGTTGAACATTTGCCCCATGGTATGAGACAGTAAGAAATCCATAACATAATTAAATTCCTCTTCGTCAACGTTAACAGAAATCTTGTGCTTTATTGTCCAAAACAAAATCATGAACTGAGATGTTAAGGGGATGTTTTTAGACTTCATCATATCTACAACACTTCGGTCCAGTCGAATTTTCTGAAATCAAGTAAGTACATCAATAAAGTGAATACAAACAAGATAAGGGTGTGTGTAGGTAATAAATACGTTGGTACTTTGTAACTAAACTAATTTGATAATTGCATTTTTATTTTACCTTGACATAAAATTGCAGAGCTACACACCACTCTAAGCAAATTTTAACACTGGGTTGATGAGGTAATTTCCCGAGTAGATTAATGAACCAAGATGAAATACGTTCAGAGTCCAGTATATTTTGATTTAATAACTGTAGAAATAGTAAATGCTGCAAGCCCGTTAGTAACAATCTATGTGACAGCGAGTTTCCGTGATATCTCTGTCTGGTCTCAAAGTGGTCGTCGATTCTTTTGATGATGATAGAAGCTATGGCTTCCAATACTTCTGGACTTTCGATAAAACTCAAGGTCTCAAGTGCACCAAACTGAATGTCGTAATTGAAGCACATTTCAAACCTGCAAATAATGCACAAATTGAAACTAATATTATTATTAAGCAACTCTTATTATTATGATTTTAAGTTTGTTTATGTTGAAAACCGTGGAAGTTTTGAAAAGTACAACTCTTATTATTGGATACTATTGAATTATACTCACTGGTTTATTATGATTTTAAGTTTGTTTATGTTGAAAACCGTGGAAGTTTTGAAAAGTACAACTCTTATTATTGGATACTATTGAATTATACTCACTGGTTTATATCCAATTTGTACTTGGGTTCTTGCAGAATATGGTGTACTAAGTTATCAGCAATCCTGAAAAATTCCAGTGTTACCCCCAAATCCATTTAATAAATTTAAAATTTATTTTTATATTAAAATATAATGTATATAATATTATGTTCTTACCTCTGATCCTTTTTTGGCACCGGAGAAAACAATAAAATATCACAGAAAACATTCACAATGTGCCCATATTCTTCACTGATACTTTTCGCTTTCAATTCCTGTACCAAATAATTAAGAGGAGATTTTTTCAAAGGGCCATATTCTAGAATCTTACTACAGTAAATTAGTACAATATCATTGTACATAGGATTTTTTAATAAACATTCTTGAGTGATAAGTTCAGCAAACTCGTGAACACAATCAGAATATTGATTGTTAGATTTCAATTCCTCTAAATCTTTCCACATTCTATCAATAAATAGAGGTATACTGAAATTTTTGCTGTCTTTACTCGTTATCTCTGGTAACATCAGGTTCATTAGTTTTAAGATCCATTTCAAACATCCATAGCCGCCGCATTCTATGACGTTTTCAACGTACTCGATGAGATCATTAATGTTTTCCTTTAACAACTTGAATTTGTCTTCTTGTGATTCTTCAACTAAACCATATTTTTTATAATCCGTATCAAAATCATCTTCACTTGTTTTTTCCAAATTTTCAAATCGGATATCACCAATATTAAAATACATGTAAGCAATCCGACATGTCTTTTCATAAAATAAATTTCTAGAGCGGCCAATATCAATTGCATTTACAGTTTCTTTTATTTGGGCATGTTTCATAACGTGTAGTATTTGCTTTAAAGAGAAGAGCCTGCGTTTTTCGGGGAGATAAAACTTTTTTGTTACTACTTCAATTATGAAAATAGCTATAAGTTTTTTGACTATGCCAACATTTTTGTCTGTTAAAACTATTATCATATGTCTGTATATTCCCAATAAAGCTTCTTTTATTTTATTATCTTTAACCCCAGCCATGGTCTCAAATCCTTTAAATAAAGCATCCATTTCTTCAATTGACAAAATAACATCTGTTTCTTGAACAAGACTAAAAATGTAACTGATTATAGTATTACATTCTCCACTCAATGTTTCAGTAACATTTAGAAATGCATCTTTTTTTATTGTCGTCTTGAACAGATGTGTGACATAGATAACATCCTCTAAACATTCTCTTTTATTGGAATACTGTCTGTTATTAATATCTTGTATTTTCTTAATCTTCATATCAACATGTTCCATAATTGTAATCAAATCATCAGAATGATTTTCGAGATATTTTACTCCCACGGCAATATTATGATGTGATGTACACATAGCTTGTAAGAATTCTTCTTTGGCATTAGAATTCAGGTTTAAATTCTTTAAAGCATGAATAAATGGATTGAGATTTAAACTTTTTTCTGAATATATATCCCAATCTAACATAGAATAAATGTTTATTAAATGTTCCCACTGAAAATGTTTGCAGCAATGGCCTACAAAGTAGGTAATGTTTAATTTATAAGCATGTCTCATTGGTATATTGTTGCATGGTATTTTCAAGATATCCGTGACTATTAAAAACAGTTGTGATACTTCAATGATATTTGACAAATCAATATTTTGTTTAGATAAAACATCACTTAAATGGTATATTGGTATAGGAGACCACTTAAGGTGGGGTGTCGCTTTTATAATAGTTACACATGTTAGCTCGTTTTTTAGTGCTTCTGCAACTCTGTTTTTAAGTTTTTCATAATCTTTTGGATGTTCATAAAGGTTTACATCATTTAAAGCTTCCAATAGCACTGTGGCATTGAAATAATTTTCTATTATAGTTTTTAGTCTATATTCTATACATTTTATTCTGACTTGTGTATTGTCATGTTTCAGTCCAATATTAAAAGCACAATCCAACCAGCATTTATCTACTAATAGAATTGTTTCAAACAGTTGTAGAGATGGTAAAACAATATTACTCTGTTTCTCCTCAAGGCTATCAATAAGTATAAAAAAGTTGTTCCAATTTTCTTTTAATGCTTGCATATTCTTCTGTTCCCAAATGAATATTTTGCTGGTCTCTGAACTCACTAGGATATCTTTTTTAAAAGATATTAAACTGTCAATAGATCTTTTAATTAGGTAGACTGTTTTTTTTCTTGCAGCTGGATCATTTGACATTAGTCCATTTAACAGAATATGCCAGAATTCATGGTGAGATACAATTTCTGACTCAAATTGCATGTTTCCTTTATCATCAGCAACAGGTAAATAAAAGTTTGACAAGCAGCTCAGTATGTTAAGTGCATTGCAGTAGCTGTTCTTCTCTAATTGCTTTGTATAATTCCATATTCTATCAAGAATGTTGTACCCAATGATGCCCTCAAATATTTTGGGTACTATATTGTTCAAAAAATAAATTTTTAATCTATCATCAGAGCTTGCAAGCAAATTTTCAAGAGGAGTTTCTAAAAATGGCAAAGCCAGCTTTGCCCCGTTTCTTATTACTGCATCCAATATACTATCACACAATTTCAAATTTAGCAATGCCTGTAATGAATTTTCTTCTTCTGAATCTCCATAGGAAGAATTGTTAATTGGCAAATTAATATTGGAAAAAATTTGCTGAATCAGGTGCTCTGATTTGCTTATGACAGTACTTTTGTTTAAACCAAGTACAATATTCATAATTTTACATATATCATCAATGTTATCCTTGTTTACATCAGTCAACAACTTAACAACGAAGTTGTATTCTTCGGTATTGTCACATTCCGACCCCTCTTGCAAATTAATTAAATTTTTGTATTGCAATAAATGGATGGCACTTTTAAGGTTTTTGTTAGAGTAGCTATTTCTACTCATGATAGTTTCCAATCGCGAATCTATAATTTCTTCGTCTAAATCCAGTAAGTCCAAGAAAGTCAGGACTTCTTCTTGGGAGTTCATTTTGTATGGAGATTTTCAACTACAAAATAGAGAAAAATAGAACTAACTCAAAGCAGCAAATGGAGAAAGCTTCATATATTGTTATAAGAATTCATTTCAAATAATATCAATTTTATTGTGAAATGAAACCAATGTAACAAATTCTATTCACTTGAATTCTAAGTATTTGCTTACCATGCGCTGCTGTTTTGTTGGTTGTGTTGTCAGTCTGACTCTGACTGACTGACTTTTTGACATCTACTTACTAGACGGACGGATGTCCAACGGACGATCAGAGACAATGAGGGTGACCAGTTAAAATTTGTCAATTCTGCTAGGGCGTTTGCGCACTCATCCGTATCCGATTCTTATCCGGTCCGTTTTTGATCCGTAAAATAACGGACGGTAAATTCACGTCTAGCGTTTGGGCGTTGGCGCACTCATCCGTATCCGATTCTTATCCGGTCCGTTTTTGATCTGTAAAAAAACGGACGGTAAATTCACGTCTAGCGTTTGCGCACTCATCCGTATCCGATCCGGTTTTTATTCGTATTTGAGACGATATTGCATGATATTGTCGTAGTGATGTGCCGAGTCGAGCTGACTGACTGAGCTGATCTCGACCATAATGCTATAGAAACAAGAAGCATCCAAGGTCAAAGTGTTAACACTTTACCACTGACTGATGAGCAGTCGACTGTATTCGAGTATAGATTTCGGGCACTTTTAGAATTCGAATACTAGGTTGATCTTTTTTATTTATATCTACTTATGTAATGTAGATCCTGCAATGAAGTCGCTCACGTTACTCGTATAGTTCGTTTCACGTAAACAGAATCCTGGAGTCTTTTGTGTCGAGTGTGCATTCGATTATTTTAGTAACGAGTACCAAAATACTTGTTTATCAAAAAATAGTACATTTGGCACATCACTAGCAGCGCGAGCTTTCCCCTCCCCGTACCTCACTCTTCATCCGTAAAAAAATCGTGTAGTGTGCAAGCGTACGTACAATTTGTATGGCGGCCACTTCGACTCGGTTTTGATCCGTAAAAAAACCGATCCGGAGTGAGAATTTACGGATCGAAAACGAACCGGATAGAGTTTGGCTAGCGAGTCGTGGCACTAAGCATTTTTACAAATTCTTTATGTGGCAACATTTTCGAACTGTCATGTCAAACGTCACAAATCTGTTTTGTAACCTATCGTCTTGTGTATTTTTATCAAAATATTCCGAAATTATGTCGAAACCGATAAAAAGTGGCGTGAGAAGTATGTTGTATACTATGATAAATAATTACGAACAAGTAAAAAGTGAATTCAGTGAAGCTGCGATGCAAAAACAACGCCTTTTGGATGAAATCCTGTCCGCGTCAGGTACTATGACCAAACGTTATTGAAACTTGACGGTATATATTTTTATGTTGCTATTTTTTCTTTGACTTAGCTAGAAATCAGCATTTGTTCTTTTATTCTTTCAGCTCGTGTGGATGATGAAGTTAGAAATTCAATTCAAGGTCTAGTTCTGGAGTTACAAAAAAGTCAAGAAAATGAGATGTTGAATTCAAAGTCACGATATATAACACAAATCAGCACCATGACAGGTAGTAAACTGAAAAATATACCTTTGATAATATCCAATTTCTTGATACTATCTCTGTAAAAAAATCTGACTAATCAAAATACAGGCTTTCGCCTAGTTTGAGGTACGTTCTTAAAGTAATCTGTTGAACTGTGTAATTTCACAATGAATAAAGATTTGTTTTTAATGTACTTAGCATTAGTTAAAATATATTAGTTAATATAAAAATAACACTACTACTAGTTAGATCGTCCTTGAAATATTATGTACTAGTTTAAATACTTTGTACTAGTTGGATGGTCCTTGAAAAATTTTAATTAACACATTAATCCGTTTTATTTTACAGGAGTAAGTGTTAGAACATTACGACGAATACAAAAAGAAGGTTCTATGAACCAAGGTGAATGGAATACACCAGGTAAAAAACGACCACGGCAACCGACAGTGTCCAATTTGGATGATTTTGATATTTCTGTCATAAGAAACAAAATAAACGAGTTTTATGTTGTCAAAAAGTGTGTTCCAACCTTAAGAAGCTTACACATGGAGCTGCAGGATTCAATTCAATTCTCTGGAAGCCGGGAAACGCTGCGACAACTTTTACATAAAAATGGCTTTGAATTCAAAAAAAATAAAAATGAGCGATCTATTCTTATAGAAAAATTTGAATTAGCTGCATGGAGGCATAGATACCTGAGGACCATTCATCAAAAACGCCAAGAAGGAAAACATATTGTTTATCTTGATGAAACTTATGTCCACCAAAACTACAAACCCAAAAAATCGTGGCAAGGACCATCTACAAGTGGATTAGTGGATAAAATATCTGCAGGAAAAAGACACATTATAGTCCACGCAGGATCAGAAAAGGGTTTTGTTCCTAATGCTTTATTAGTGTTTAGCACAAAATCGAAAATGGCTGACTATCATGATGATATGAATAAAAACAATTTTTTGAAATGGTTAGAAGAGAAGCTAATACCAAACCTGATGGAACCCTCTGTAATTATCATGGATAATGCGAGTTACCACGTAACTCAAATTAACAAGCCACCTACAATGCACAACTTGAAAGCTGACATTCAAAAGTGGCTTTCTGATAATAATATTTCGTTTGACGAATGCTTTACAAAGCCTGAGCTCTTATGTCTAGTGCAAGAAAATAAACCAACTCCTCTATATGAAGCAGAAGAGTTACTGAAACAGCATGGGCATGAAGTTTTAAAGTTGCCTCCGTATCACTGCGACCTCAATGCGATAGAACTTATATGGAGCTTGGTCAAACGAAAGATTGCAAGCAAAAATTTGGGCGTGCATGGCACTCAAACCGAAGAATTAATTCAAGAATGTTTCTCAACCATCACCGCAAGCGACTGGAAGAAAATCACTGACCACATAATTAATGTGGAAAATGAATATAAAACTAGAGACAGAATTACAGAGACTGAACTGGAACCATTTATTATAAATGTTCGTGAAGACGATAGTGACAGTGACGATTCCCTCTCTGGTATTGAGTTTCTCGAATCTGATTTTGATTATGATGAATAAAATGTTATTATTTTTAGTACTTTGTTTTTTTTTAACTTTATATTTCAATGGAAGTTGAATAGTGCTCCAATGTGTGTTCTCTTTCTATGGAAACCAATGGCGAGGTTGTGAGCAGGCAAGGCTATGAATAAATGTCATTATCATTTAATATTTTGTTAGCTTTTTGTCATGTCAGTGGTTTTAGCAGAAATTTAAACTCATTTCAATTTCTGTTCCGGCCGGGAATTGAACCCGGGACCTCTTGCATGTTGACTACTGAACCACTCAGGTCGTCTGACAGCACGCACCCACAAAAGAACAAAAGCAGTTCTTATAATTTTAGACAAGGTCCATAAATAACCAATTATCAAAACCGTTTTATCCTGGTATATTGAGTGTTGTCTGCTTAAGATTTTTGAAATTTGCCGCCGTTTTCTTGTGCCACGACTCGCTTGCCAAACTCTACGTATGGGTGCGTAAGTGTCCATACAATTACTAGGACGGCCAAACCGGATCAGAAACGGATAAGAATCGAATAAGAACCGGATACGTGTAGTACGCAAACACCCTTACTTTTCTTTTAAATCTGCTCTTTGTGTTTGTATTCGGACGAATGAGTCGCATTTATTTTTAATTATTCATTTATTTTTCTTTTTATTCATCATCATCAAGTTGATGAATTAATATTATCTTTTCTAATTCATTAACTTGTTCTTTTATGATGATTTTAATTAATGAATGATGATGCTCATCTGGTAAAACTTGGGGCGCATTCCTAATCAGACTTTCAGCGCTGTCAGGCGATCAGAAAAGCAAAAAAATGTATGAGTTTTACCTGCTGACAAATTGATTTCATCGCGTCTCGGAACGCAGGGTTGATCATGCATGCGAGGTTGCGGGCAGAGTGTATAAAATAAATAGAAATGCATAAATTTTTCACGTGGGTCACCTTGAGATCAATCTCAACCAGATTCGCTTTTTAGGTACAATTCTTGCTATAATGTACATTGTTACACCAGCACCATCTATGCTATGTCTCATCTCTTTCTCTCAAAATAATAAAACTTATTGTTTCTTCAAAACCACATTTGTGACAAAAACATCTGCTAAAAATTCCGTCAAAAGAAAAAAATCCTCCATTGCATCGAAGTTTTCCAGCTCATAGTATGCAAAATAGTAGGGAATTGAATTGAAAACAACATTCGCAAGAATTTTGCTTGGTTTTATTCAGTTTTTATCCAAGTTGCAGATAAAAAGCAAGTGCAATGGAAGACAATTCTCCTAGTGATGACGAAAATAAGGATTCGCCTGCAAGCCCTAATTTATGGAATAAAAAGTTGAAATTAAACGATGGGAGTTCGCAGGACAGCCTCAAAGAAGCAGGTAATATGCCAATTGTATTTATTTAATTTGATAAACTTTTTTATGACGTCGTAATCGGTGTCCATTTTGACGTTGTTTTTCTTGCTAGGTTTGTCGGAGCAAAGGGAAAAAGACGACAATGTTGATAGTGGAGTTTCGGCAGATAAATCTGAGAGTACTAGCAGTGAGGATCGCGCTACTGGTACCACTGAAGGGCCTTCAAATGAGGTAGTCAACGTAGCGCCATCCAGCAGTAATGTGCGAACCATTTTACTGAACATTCGGAACCCTAGAAGTTATACGCGAAATTACAGGAAGAGGAAGACTCCTGATAAAGATTCCGACAGTAATGACTCATCTAGGGACTCTGATGATTTATCCGTTGAAGAGAGCATGAATGCACAGGAGCCAAACAATGACATGTCGGATACTGAGAGTGGGGAAGTGCGAGTCGCTTCTACACCATCATTAGAGGGGTCCAGCAGGAGAAGCAGCAGGTAATTTGACTTTAATGTTTCTTTAGTAGGTGCTAGGGCTGTACCCCTATCCAATTTAAAACTTGTTAGTTTATTCCTGGGCAGTAATTAGAGAGATGTTTAATAAGTGGTGGCTGGATGAGGAAAGCGGGTGATCGTGCGCTTTGGCGTGCCCTTGGGGAGGCCTAAGTCCAGCAGTGGACTGCAATAGGCTGATTGATTGATTTAATGATCAATCTGATAACAGATATATTTACCTGCCTTTACTTCTATCAAACCTCCCATCATCCTTGTAGCAAAATTACATTAACATTGGTTAATATGTTGAACTACAAAAAATTACTTACTTGCACTTAATCAATACTAGATGTCTGTCTGTGGCTTTTCTTGTGTTGTGTAACTTTTTTCCCATAAAAAGCTTCCTATCCTGGGTACAAACTATCTCGTTTTCAAATTCCATTATGTAGTTTAGGTGTGAAAGCAAACATCCATTTTGTAATAGATTGAAGTGAAGTGTGATTCCTTTATGACATTCATTATATACCTAAGCAAGATTAGATAATACCTACTGTATAGTTAGGGAATTGTACAAATATCATTAACAACAATAAATTGATATTTTTATATTAACTGTCAATAGGTAACTATTTTCATCAATGCTAACTAGCTCTAAAATAATTTGAATTTTATTTAACAAAATGCTACCTATTTAAAAAGTACCTACTCCAGTATTTTCAAATAATATCTGTGTCTGCTATATCACCACTTTGGTTGGTATACATAGCAAATAAGAGGGAAAAACAAAGGTACCTATCACAATTGTTTTGAAAATTTAAATAAGTAATTCTTTAAAATTGAATGGCTTTCATTCCTAAACAAAGAGATAATGAGATGACACTGGTGGTTTGTTTCATTATTTAAATGCAAACATACAGATCGCGCCAAACTTCTAGACCGCTGTGAACACGGCACGATTTGATTTGCTATTGCAAAATATAGGTAAAAGCGACAATGCGCGAAGCAAGTTCAGAGCAGTCTAGAAGTTTGGCGCAATCTATAACATAATATTGGCACCTTTTCTACCTTTTTATGTTTCTGATATTGCAGGATACTGCACCTAAAACAATCCTGTCCTGCCCTTTTTTGGACTTTACAGAGAAATTAAAGATGTCAAAATAAGATTATAATATTTTAACTAAAAGATCCTTAGGAAAATAATAATAACTAGCTGTCCTGAGGCAATGCTTGTGTTGTGTAAGATTTGTCCCATAGGAATAAGTATTTTTTTCGTAAAAAGTATAGTTTGCGTTAGACATGTGTAGGTAATGCGTATAATATCACAAAAGTGATATCACCCCAAAAGGTAATGCAATATCACACATTACGCGAGTCTTCTAACCATCATACATTACTCCGTCCGTACCAGCGCAGCGCTGTTTGGTCAGGTGATGCGCGACGCGATGCGCGATGCTCGAATTTATTTGGCACGAAGCAGCGCTCGGTTCGCGGCGCGGTGACATGCATTACACGAGCACGACCGAACCGAACACTGAGACAGATAATGAGCGAGTGAGAGAGCGTGTTGTTTGTTAATATTATTTAGAAAATGAATCGTATGCCGTTGGTTGGGTATACTTATACCTGTCGAATCTGTCGTGTTCAATGGACAATGTGTACTGTAATAATAATAAGAACAATAAAAAATTATAAATATTTGTTTGTAGGTATGTTATGTGTACTATCTGTCTGTATCTATCTCGCTCGGGTAATGTAGTAATAGTAATGTAGTAGTGTAGTAATAGTAATATAAGCCGGAGTACGGAGCATGTCTTCATACAAAGTGATAAATTTCATTCAACATTTTGAGTAATGTTTAGGGTGATGTGTGCTGGTACGGAGTGATATCACCTTTTCGAAAGTGATAAGTAATGTGATATGACATTTAGAGGTACTGTTTTGCGCATGTCTAGTTTGCGTGTGAAAGCAGAATAGACATCCAAACATACTTTAACTTTATAGTATTTGTGTGATCATCCTCACATCTTACCTGTGACAAACAGTGCACAGCAACAGTTCAAATTGTTACTTTAAAAATCATGTCCTATTTTTGCTCAGTACTATTACCAAGACAATAATTTTATTATAGGTGTGAACATGCAGTAAATATAACTTTTTTCTTTCATATTTGTGTAATATAAAAATGTTCACAGTTCTGACAATACGTCCGAGGCTGAAAGTTATTTAAGTGAAGACTTAATAAATATGCATTCAGGAGAGTTGTCGGGAGACAGCGATGAAGAAACAGCAAACTGGAATAATGAAGAGGGTGCAGATGATAGTAAAGCACCTATTGTACTCTCTAAAGCCAGGCCCAAGCATAATTATCTTATTTTGAGAGGTATGTTAGCGAAAATATTGCTTATTGAAATATTTCGATTAATGAATTTTAAAAAATTGTGCATGTTCCCTATTCAGTAAACTATGGTTAATTGTAGTTACAGATAGCGAAAGTTTTTTGGCCGTTTCTTGCTCATTTTCTATCTCTTACTACAGCATATAAGGTATTAGTACCTGGTTGACCGAGCTTAGCTCGTTTATTGTTTTTGTAAGACAACTCTACTTACTTCATACGTCCAGAAGTACACGCGGGTAGACATAGTAGCACTTTATACGAGTAGCATTGACTTATGAGCTACTCAATGAGCAATAGATCCAGCTATCCTTTTCGTTTTTATGGTCCTTTTTTATTGGCTTGGTGCGGTTTGCACATCATCGCCACAATCATCTTATATCTTATACTTTAAACGAGCAAGATAAGAATAATAAGGATCTCAGAAACGGCTGCAACAATTTCGCAATTTAGTTTCGGGAGCAATAAATCGATCTAGCTAGGTTTAATTTTTAGAAAAAAATATTTTCCCATCTTTTCAGGCTTAAAAAATAGAAAGGTAATTTTGGCTCAGTCGGGACACCGCGAGTTTGCAGTTCGAATCTCGACATATATATATTTTTAATTTATTTGTTCTTTTTTCGTTTGTTTCTTTTTTTATTTGTTATTTTCTTTCATTTAGTTATTTAAATTCAAAAATGAAAGAAAAATTCTGATAAATTTCTTGGTGGTCTGAAAGTTTCCCATCAGATGGCCCGAGTAAAACGAGGAAACATAGAAATATAGAAAACTTATTAGCAATAGTTCCAATTTTGGCCACTTCACAGAAACAGTAGTAATGGCGGTGCTAGTAGTAATATAAAATTGCATTTATTGAGGTTGCGTGGATAAAATAAAATTTCCCATTTCTTTGTATCTAAATATCTACAAAATACTTTTTTAAAGTCAAAGTCAAAGTCAAAATAATTTATTTCCATAGGATGTTATTACATCACTTAGATCCGTCATTACATTTTTTTGGGTGAGTTCACTAACACAATGGCGGAATCTGTGGAGAAGAGCTCACCGAAGAAACTCCACAGTCGTCGCATCTTTTGCGTTTCCTTTTTTAAATA
The DNA here is from genome assembly GCA_951230895.1 of Carpatolechia fugitivella. Taxonomy (NCBI): domain Eukaryota; kingdom Metazoa; phylum Arthropoda; class Insecta; order Lepidoptera; family Gelechiidae; genus Carpatolechia; species Carpatolechia fugitivella. Next base: position 15,870,155 of record OX579655.1, on the reverse strand, counting down.
AAATATTGTCAATTACAAAATTAATGCTTATTACATATCGAAAAAGCCTGCTACTCAAACAATCTATTCCCATGGACACCTGTCTTCTAAGTAATCAGATATCCTATAGTAACCTTTTTTATACAATTTCTGTTTTATAATTATTTTAAACTTGTCTAAAGGCCAGTTTTTAATATCAGTAGGGACCTTATTGTAATAGCGTATACAATTGCCTTTAAAAGAATTACTAATTTTATGTAGTCGGTTGACATAAGCAACCAACTTGTCTTTATTTCTAGTATTAAAATTGTGTATATCACTGTGCTTCTGAAAATTACTTATATTTCGTTTTATATACACAAGATTGTCATAGATATATTGAGACACAAATGTCAGAATATTGATTTCTTTAAATTTTTCCCTCAGTGACACTCTAGGCCCTAATCTATAAATTGCACGAACAGCCCGTTTCTGCAAAATAAATATACTATTAGCATTCGCAGCGTGACCCCACAATAAAATACCATAGGTCATTAGACTATGAAAGTAACTGAAGTAGACTAGTCTAGCGGTGTCTACGTCGGTAAGGCCTCTAATTTTTTTAACTGCGAACGCTGCTGAACTCAGTCGGTTCGACTATTTATTTATATGAGAATCCCATTGTAGTTTGGCATCTAAAGTAATGCCCAAAAAGACAGTCGAATCTACAAGGTCCAATTTCTGTCCTTTTATAAATATATCTGTAGTTACCGGTTTCACATTGGGTAATACGAATTTAATACATTTAGTTTTCTTTTCATTAAGTAATAGATTATTAACAGTAAACCAATTCACTATACTAGAGATAGCATTGTTTACGTCGTCATAGTTTGATTGTTGTCTTTTAACTTTAAATATCAAAGAAGTATCATCGGCAAACAATACTAACCCATGTTTTGCTTTAACAAGATAAGGTAAATTATTAATATATACTAAAAACAAGAAAGGTCCAAGAATTGAAACCTGCGGGACGCCCATACTTATTGAAGATCCGGGTGATCTTTTCCCATTAACATCGACCATCTGAACCCTATCTGTTAGATATGACTCCAGAAGGCCAAGAGCCTGATCTTTTACACCATAATGGCGTAGCTTCCTGACAAGAATAAAAGAACATTTCGTCATCGCTCTAAGAAAAAACATAGAAATATAGAAGAATATTTTTATTTGTCATATTTCTTATCTAAAAACTAAATGAAAAAATAAAAAGAACAAATAAAAAGTAACAACGACAACGGTAAATATAATAAAAAAGAAAACTTTTGTATTTAAATAACTAAATGAAAGAATTAAAAAGTTAAAAACAAACAAAAAAAAAACATGAACAAAAAAATAAAAAAGTACATTGATGCGGATTCGATCGTCTGACCTTCGGTTTCATTGCCTCCCGGTTCCCCAACAGAGCCACCACGTCGTTATGGATAGCGGCGAAATTAACCTTCTCTTTTAATGATATGGCGTACAAATTCTTTTAAATCGGCTCCGTAGCCCAGGTGGTAGTGTATCTGCCTCCGACGCACAGGGTTGCGGGTTCGAATCCCGCCCAGGGCAAACATTCGTGTGACGGGCACTTGTGTTTGCTTTGTGTCTGGTTGTTGTTTATCTATATAAGTATGTATTTATATATTTATGTAATGTATATCATCTGTCTGGTACCCATAGTACAAGCTCTGCTTAGTTTGGGATCAGATGGCCGTGTGTGAAGATGTCCCCACATATTTATTTATATATTTAATTCTTGTGAGGCTTGCCAACCCGCTCTATAACAGTTTTTTTTTTATTCAACAGAATTAATAAATCGCGAGATGGGACTGACATTTCCCGTTGGTAAAGCGACCAAAAGCGACGTGATGTTCGAACAGGCCTTCTATGGATCACTTCACGCTGTTTATAGGTTAAAGAAACTACATCACCTAAACAAACATAGGGGCTGTGTCAATTCTATAAATTTTCACCCTGAAGGTGAGTGACATTCTTTTGTTATTGTCTTGGAAAATAAAAAAAGTCTTAACTCTAGCCTATCTAGAAAAGGCATCATCAATCAATCATCAACGGCCTGTTAACAGTCTACTGCTAGACTATGAGCCTCCTCCACTTAAGTGTTTGGTTTTGACATAATCTCCACGCTTGGCAGGCGGGTTGGAGATCGCAGATTAAAAGGTTAATGTATCAGAGAGCGCTGCTGCCCGTTCCCTGTTCGATGTGTAGACCCTAAGTCGCCTCTTACGACACCCACGGGAAGAGTAGGGTTGGTGACAAATGTATTCTACTCAGCCGTCACCACACAGCATAGCGCGCTAGAAAAGGCATAACGCGACGAAACAATGTACGTTTCAACGCTCTTACGGTGAAAGAAAACAACGTGTAGGAACCTGCACACTCCTGCGAAGGAATTCAAAGTGAATTCGACCAACCCGACGTATTATGAGCTGTATGTATTATGACTAGTTTAAGGTGTTGTTCTCTTCCAGGATTAACTCCCGAGGATTAGGATATTTTTATTTTACTTTTTAAATGTTTACCAAGGTGCTGATCATTAGTCTTATAAACAGTCTCCGTGGCCGAGCGCTAGACGCTCTCTTGCCAATACAAGCCAGTTAGTTACGGTTATATCTACGAAAATTGTTAAATGAGGCCTTTGGCGATTCAATAACCCGGAGAAATCAGGGCTAGTAAGGTGTGGGTAGGTGAGAAGAATGTGTAATAGCATTTTTAAGTACGTACTACGACCTAGGATAAGCAAGCTGAAGTGGCAATGGGCAGGCCTCAATGCGCGAAGATCGGATGGCCGATGGGGCAAGAAGGTCCTTGAATGGAGACCACGTACTGGCAAACGCATTGTGGGACGGCCACCTACGAGATGGACCGACGACCTGGTGAGGATCGCTGGGTCTCGTTGGATGCAGGTGGCTATGGACCGGTCGCGTTGGAGTGCGATTGGAGAGGCCTATGTTCAGCAGTGGACTTTAACAGGCTGAAATGATGGTGACTACGACCTGTTAAAACGTAAGCTACGGTCACCTTGTCACATCCCCGTGTTTTTCCAGGTAACCTTCTAGTCTCAGGATCGGACGACACAAACGTAGTTATTTGGGATTGGGCGCGCAACGTGGCCTTACAGACAATAAAGACTGGACACAAATCCAACGTGTTTCAAAGCAAGTTCCTATACCTCAACGCTCGAAGCCAACTCAACATAGTCACTTGTGCAAGAGATGGACAGGTATGAAGTCTTTGTTTAAATCTTTGCGCTATGGCTTAATACACACACCGGCACAATTAGCGGAACAGAAAAAAAGTATGTTAAATTTATTTAAAGCGCCACCTAGTAATCTAAAGAGTAACTAACTAATATGTGGCGCCATTTTTGATATCTCTAGTTGGCGCCACCTTTATCCAGTTCCTTTTGAAGTTTATAATTCGTCAGTGGAATAGCAAAAGTACTAAAGCGCCAAATTGGCGAAAATGAGTTATAAGTATATTCAGTTCGATTGCATTTTTTTGCGTCGATTAGTTAAGGTGATTTGTTAATGTGAGGACTTTTTGGCGTTTTAGCCATCCAAAATTTTGGGTCTGATCGCTAGACCGATGACTAAAGCGACGCCTTTTTGGTGTTAATCGTCTCTCCTGTAAAGTTGTACTTTGGCGCTTTAGTATTTTTACCTTTCCACTGACGAATAAAAGCATTAGCAGCTGAGGTCTCGCTCTCTTTTCTATATCAAGATTCCGACTCGATCCGTGCTCTGCTCACCCCAATAAAGAAGACATGTTGGAAGCCAATCTATTAATTTTACAAAATAGGCAATACAATATTAACGTTTTGTGATTCAATAGATATAAAGTAACAAATTGTCGTCTATTGTTCCATTTTCAAATAAGACAACAACAAAAAAATATTGTAACCGGCCAGTCGTATAAGAAAAAAAGGTTACTTTTTTATATATTGATTAGTATTTTTTATCTGTTCCGCTAATTGTGCCGGTGTGTATATTAATCTTATTTTTGTGGCTCGGACTTTTAACTTACCCTCGTCTAGCAATAACTAATTTTGCGGCCGCGGCTGTAATGTACTACTGGTATAACGGGTCTAATCACGTACCTAATATTTTATGTAAAACAAGTAGAAATGTTACCTAACATAACCTAACCTGAATATTGTCTTAACACTGATGATAATACCTACAGGTTCGCCTTATCCAAAGCCACCCTAGCGGCGGCTCCCCGGCGTCGCGCAAGCGCCTATGCACGCACGCGCGCGCCGCGCACAAGCTGCACGTGTGTGCGTACGAGCCACACATCGTGGTGTCGGCCGGGGAGGACGGGATCGTCATGCAGTGTGACGTCAGAGCCGACCACGCTAATAGGTAAATATGAACTATCGCAGGGTCGCCAGTGTAATTTGACTGATAAAAGATAAAGATAAAATCATTTATTTGCCATTAACACCAGTAAAACTAGTATGCAAATCAATATAGTCAATAAAAATAAATAAATTGATTTACAATAACAACAATAATAGAATAAGAATAAAATTAAAATAAAATAAAATTTTAATAGGTACCTACATTATAAATTCGATTTGATTACATTAAAATCCAATATTAAATTTGTCTACATTAAAATTCAATAATAAAATAAAAGAATAGTGTAATGTCAGTGCATGTAAATAATTAATTTAAATTCACATTCACTTCAGAAAAATCATAACATAAGTACCTACTTACAGACAGGAAAATAACACTGCCTATTTGTAAAATAGAACTTGGAGAATAGCCTATGTTTTACAAACTTCAAAATATTCCCTCAAATCATAAACTGGATTTCTTTATAAATGATCCTGAAGTTACCATATTTTAAACAGAATCGGATGAAAAACGAATTAACAGTGAATTTTAAAGTTTAAATATGTCTGTCTCTTTCTAAAACACTTTTCTGTATAGAGATTGTATGGCGCTACTGAGCTGTGACGTCACTGGTCTGTATTTACCTCTCTGTCTATATGCTCTATAGACAGAGAGGTAGCCATACTAATATTAGAGCTGACAAACATCAAATTTGCACCTTATGGACACGTCGGTTGCACAATTTTAGAGAGCACGTGAAACATCCGGCTTAGAAATCCTTTTATCAGACAGCTACGCCCTTATTTTAGGTCAATTAATTCAAAATAATATCATTCGTTCATCTGATTTTACAGATCTCTTTCATTCGTATAAAAACGAAAAGGATAGCGGAATTTCAAAATTAGAATTAGAGCATACCAATACCTACTCTCTTCTGTGGTAAAAAAACCCCTTATTTTTTCTTGCCAAGAATTGTTTCTGATGCACCTCCCGCTTTGTTCCAGATTGTTTCAAGTAAGAGAAGGCGGGTCTTCCGTGCCGCTGTACAGCGTGGCTGGCCATCCACTAGATCCTAAGGAATTGCTGGTGGCTGGGAGGGACAAGTTCGTCAGAGTGTTCGACAGACGAAAGTCTTACAAACCCGTGGCGGTGTATTGTCCGTCGACGTTTGAACAACACAATGTAAGTAGTCATCAACAGCTTATATACGTCCCCACCGAGGGGCTCGAGCCTACCTTGAACTAGGGCGATTAAGCCTTAGCACGCAACCAATGTGGGTATGTCGACTTCACACACAACCTTCGAATTTCTTCACAGGAGTGAGCAGGTTTGATCACGATGTTTACCTTCACCGTAAGAGCGTCGAATAAACGTACATATGTTTACGAAATTCGAAAACAGATGGGTACGTGGTGGGGATCGAACCCGCGTCTCCTGGACGGAAGACAGCGGTCTTAGCCACTACACCACCGAGGACGCTCTCTGTTTGCTGCGCATAGATTGGTAGATACAACACCTTTTCAAAGTTTCAAATTTGTCATCAGTGAGTAGTGAATGGAATGAGAATATGTCTACCTCGGGCAGACATTGCAGAGAGACAACTTCGAGCGTGAACTCGCAAGAAGAAGAAGAGTTGGGCTGGGCAGCATTTGGGAAACTGCGTCATATCTTCTCGTCGCCACTAGCGCAATGCCTGAGGAGCAGGGTGTATAATCAGTGTGTCCTACCCGTATTGACATGCGGAGCCGAGACGTGGGACATGACGGTGAAGCTGGCCCATCGGCTACATGTCACTCAGCGAGCCACGGAAAGATCTGTGCTTGGTATTTCGCTACGGGATAAAATCCCAAACGAAATCATCCGGCAGAGAACCAAGGTAGTTGATATCGTTCAGAAGTGTAGCAAGCTGAAGTGTTTGTGGGCTGGCTACGTCTGTTGCAGAACCGATGAGCGTTGGAGCAGACGGGTTCTTGAATGGAGACCACGTCTCGGGAAACGTAGTGTGAGATGCCCCCCTGCCAGGTGGACTGATGACCTGAGGAAGGTCGCTGGTGGCGGCTGGATGAGGAAAGCGGGTGATCGTGCGCTTTGGCGTGCCCGAGGGGAGGCAGCAGTCCAGCAGTGGACTGCAATAGGCTGATTGATTGATAGTTATACAAAGTCTAGTTCATCACTGTCTCCCGAACCAGGGTAAAACCTGTACCTTGGAATGCAGCGAATCCATCTCCACTTTTAACAGCATGATGGAAGGAGTTAGCTGATGCAGAGATAACCTGCTAAGTTCTCTTAATAGTGACACATAATTCGGTCATTCTCAATGCAGGGCGTTCTCAACCTAATTTCCGTCGCCATATTGAATTTCGATTTTTTAGCTATTCTGACTAAAAAAATATACAAAATAATACATAAATAGATTATCAAAAATACGATTATCAATAGGTATATTTTTTATTTAGAATTTACTTTTGATTCTAGACCAACTCCAAGAAGAAAGTTCGTCTGTCAATGATGCACCTGACTTGCGCCGTGTACAACCACGACGGCTCGGAGATCCTCGGCTCCTACAACGACGAGGACATATACCTATTTGATGCCAAAAACGATGTTTATAATACGTAAGTCCGTCTATTATTAAAACTAATCCGTCTGCCAATGAAAAATCGGCTGCCCGTCTGCTAGGAAAAGTAAATCTGCCAATGAATGAAGAGCCTTCTGCCCATGACAGTCTCTCTGTCAAAGAAAAACCTTCTGCTAGTAAAAAGTCTGTTAGTAAAAAATATGTCTGACAAAGTCCATTAGCCTGTCAATAAAAGCCTATTAGCTAAATAAAGTCCGTCTGCCAATGAAATTCTACTTTGAATGAAAGTCTGCTGTCAGTGAAATTGCTAGTAATACTCGGTGTAAATCCGTCCACGAATGGCAGTCCGTCTGCAATGAAAAACCGTCTGCTAGTAAAAGCAAGTCCGTCGGTGAAAATCTGTGTGTCTTAAGTCCATTAGCCTGTCAATAAAAGCCCTTTAGCTAAATAAAGTTTGTCTGCCAATGAAAAATTCTACTTTCAATGAAAGTCTCTGTCAGTGAAAAAAGCCTATTAGCTAAATAAAGTCCGTCTGCCAATGAAATACTACTTTGAATGAAAATCTGTCTGTCAGTGAAATTGCTAGTAATACTCAGTGTAAATCCGTCTACGAATGGCAGTGTAGGTATCCCTACATCTCAGTAATTTTGTGGGTAATTGAATATTTCTCTAAAGGTTCAAATTGTATAAATAGACGAACATTTTGGTAATAAATCAGATCTGCACGGACCTCACTCGCAACAACAAGTTGTATCATTTCAACCCTCTCCCTGACCAACTAGCTACACACGCTACACCCCAACCTGCCGGTAAAGCAGTCCGTCTGCAATGAAAAACCGTCTGCTAGTAAAAGCAAGTCTGTCAGCGAAAATCTGTGTGACAAAGTCCGTTAGCCTGTCAGTAAAAGCCCGTTAGCTAATTAGACAAAGTTCATTTGCCAATGGAAGTCCGTTGGTTGACCTCTCAATAAAAGTCATTTTAAAAAATATTGGCAACACTTAATTTTTCAGCCCATCTTTGTTATTTTTCTATTGTTTGATACCAATCTTTGGCGTCTTGTCTGGTGTTGCCATTGGTAAAAAAATCAAGTTCCATCACGATATTATTATATGTTTTTGTTCATTACACTAAAATTGTCACAATTTTCAGGTTTGTTGCCACGGTTATATTTAATATTGTTACCAGTCTACTCGTGACCATGGAGCGTGCAACCGTTCCGAAATATCGAGGTAACAATATTAAATATAACCGTGGTAACAAACCCGAAAATTGTGACAATTCCATCATGATTTAAATTCTTCTCTACTGAGATGCACTTATTGCTTCTTCTTTCTTATCGTGTAAGTAAGCAAAGAGATTGTTTAAGCAATTCGATGTACATTGCGTAAACAATGAGATAAAGCGATAAGGGCTTACAGTTAAGGCGCATTGGCTACGCAATTAATATCAAATTGTAACTTGTTTCTGTAAATTGTTACCTTGTGAAACGGAGCCCAGTGCAGCTGATGCTATCACTTGTTCATAGTCCTACTTATTTTTGTGTTTGCAATGTTTATAGCTAGGTACACTATTTAAATAAAAATGAATGTTGCTTTACTAAGCGCAAAACTCGAGGACGGCTCTACCAATTCGGCAATTTTTTTTTCGTATGTTCCTTAAGTAAGTACTCGGAAAGTTTTAATAAAGAAAGAGAAAAAAACAACTAATTAGTTTATATAATTTTAAACTTTCGCGGTCATATGTTGGTGCGGTTCTATTTAGTTTTCCAATACGTTCCTAGCTGTGAAATGAGGTCCGATCTTTTTGGTCTGTTTTGTTAGGGTAGGTGTAGAGTAGGGTAGAGGTAGGTAAAACGGCAGGACAATATTTTTCATTTGATTTGAGTAGATAGTATGTAAGTTAAAGAGTCCATAATGTAAAGATATACCCGCACGAGCCGGGGCAGGCCGCTAGTATGTAATGAATACAATTACTTTTTTCAGAGATAGTCCACCTGAGAAAGACGGTTTTTCACATCGCTATAGCGGTCATAGAAACAGCGCGACGTTCAAAGGCGTCGCTTTCTTTGGCCCCAAGAGCCAGTACATAGTGTCAGGATCCGACTGCTCAAACATCTACATCTGGGAGAAGAATTCAGAGGCTATAGTCCAGTGGATGCAGGGAGACACCAATGGTGTTGTAAGTATTGTTTTCTCCGACACGCTCGAAAATGTGATCATTAAGACGTGTCTCCTGCTATGTTTTGCAATACACAGAAAACATCTACACAAAACAAAAAAAAATGCATGTTTGTCTATGGTTCTTCTACACAAATTGTGTATATGAAATGCTTTGCATTTGCTATGGAAAACATTCGTTCAGAAATCTTGATTGCAAAGATTTCCTCCTCCTCTTCAGAGTCTCTCTATGTGCGCATTCCGAATCAGACTTTCAGCGCCGTCAGCGATCAGAAAAGCAAAAAACGTATGAGTTTTGCCTGCTGACAGTAATTCGGAACGCGATTACGGGTGCTTTAATCGATTTCAGTGCGTCTCGGAACGCAGGGCTTCTTTGTCGAACCGAAACATTTGTCCGAAATATTTTTGACAAGGAGACGTCGTTTGAAACATTTGATTTTGTGTATGTGTAGACCAAAACATTCGCAGGAGACACGGCTTTACTGTAAAGAAACAGTACGCGAAGTGACTCATTTTTGAACGAAACATTGCCCCATACAAAACAGCGGCCAGTAATGTGCCTTCAAACGGCCTAGGCAAGTGAAGTAACTTTTGTCTAGAAATTTTAGTATTTTTGGGTCTTTACAGCATACTCTCGGCCGCGATAACTGTTACTGACTCGTACACAATAAAAGTCAAACGTGCCCTCGTCCAGCAATAACTAACTTTGTGGCCGCGGCAGTAATGTTAACACTTTGTTTACCTTGTGTCTGGATGTTGTTAATCTATGTATGTATTTAACTATTTATGTATGTATAGGTATATTAGCTGTCTGGTACCCATAGCACAAGCTCTGCTTAGTTTGGGATCTAATGGACGTGTGTGAGATGTCCCCACATATTTAGTTATTTTACATATAATTATTGTCAAGCTTCTGAATTGGACCACTATCGGCAATAGTAGCCGAATTTAACGACTTTACGTGCCTTTCGAAGCACAGAAGACGCGTTAAATGAAAACCATGTGGCCAGACCTGTGGTCGCTTAATACTCGACTTTCATTATTATTCATTGAATGATGATAAGTTACCGCCGTATCAGCACTAGAAGTGCTTCTGTATTGTCTAACATACTGTAACAATATGTTTATTAATTAGACCTAGCCTCCGTGGCCGAGTGGTCGAGATATCGACGCTCATTACGGAGGTGCCGGGTTCGATTCCCGGTGGGGACACTGTCAAGCAAAAATCTCTTTGCGAGACCTTGCCCAGTTTGGTTATTTATATTTGTATTGAATCACCTGAATGTCAGAAAAGAAAGATGATTCCGTGCTTCGGCACGTTAAGCCGTTGGTCCTGGCTACTATCTAGTCGTTACACGAGCCAAGTCAGTGGCCTTTGGCGGCTCTATAACACTGACACCAGGGTTTGTGAGGTCGGTTGTCGACCTTACAACCCACACGATGATGATGATGATGATGAATTAGACGCTAGTGAGCTACTACGCTAAAATATTCCCTGTCACAAATCAAGTACATATGTAAACAGGTCAATTCGATAAAAAAATATACTTTATAGTGAAAACACAAAATGACAAATCTGTACGATCAATTTGAAGTGTGGGTACTTTAGTATTTTTTGTAATAACTAATCTCGGACCACCCACCCACTGGACACCACATCCTGTACAATTTACTAACTAATTACGAAAAAGTAGCGGTGCGGGGGCGCGGGGAACACCTCGTGATTGGTTCATCTCGCTTACGCAACGTATTGACAGGTCTCATAATTGATCGAAACTGAAGTGAGCCGCGAGGTGTTGGCCGCCCAGAGATATTTATATGTGCAAATGCACCTACGTGTTTCGGAAAGTAGCGCCCTGACATGTGGTGTCTAGTGGGTGGTTGGTCCGAGTAACTAATACAGACGACGACGTAAAGTTTCAAGTTCTGCTGGCTGCGCTAATTTAACATAGGTACATCATCCGGCTCGAAGGACCAAAATGCTCTGTTTAGGATCGCTTTCCTTTCTCCGATCACCAATTTTTTGTTCTGCCACCAACGATTCAATTTGAACCGTCCTGCAAATACAAGACAAAATATAGGACAATCCGTAGTATATTGAAACTAAAAGCTAATTTCGGTGAACATCGTGATGAAAACCACACAGCTGCAAAAAAATCTTGCGAGGACGTAGTGTTGTGTTAATCCTACTCATCAAATCAAATCAACGGCCCGTTACAGTCCACTGCTGGACTATGAGCCTCCTCCCCTTAAGTGTTTGGTTTTGCCATAATCTCCACGCTTGGCAGGCGGGTTGGAGATCGCAGATTAAAAGGTTACTGTATCAGAGAGCGCTGCTGCCCGTTCCCTGTTCAATGTGTAGTCCCTAAGCCGCCTCTTACGACACCCACGGGAAGAGTAGGGGTTCGTGACAAATGTATTCTACTCTGCCGTCACCACACGGCGTCAATCCTACTCATATCCTACCAATATTATAAATGTAAATCGTATAATATTTAGATGTGTGTTACGTGATTACGCAAACATGGCGAACGGATTTGGTTGAAATTTGGCACACAAATATTTATATTAATAGCCTGGATTCACATACGGAAAAAATCTTATTCTCATAAACTCATAGCTAGTATTTCAAATAAACGTACAAAAATGTGTTAAAGTTTATGGTACTTCCCATTTTCCAGGTAAATTGTATAGAAGCGCACCCTCGGAGTCCGGTGCTTGCCACCAGCGGCCTCGACAAGGATGTCAAGATATGGATACCCAAGAACCACAAGGAACCCACCTTCGAAGGAATGGGAAAGGTGCGTATTGTCCTTTGAGTCATCATCAACAGCTCATATACGTCCCCACCGAGGGGCTCGAGCCTACCCTGAATTAAGGCGATTAGGTCTTAGTCGACCACGCTGGCCCAGTGCGGGTTGGTCGACTTCACACATAGCCTTTGAATTTCTTCGCAGGAGTGAGCAGGTTTCATTACGATATTTTCCTTCACTGTAAGAGCGTCGAATAATGTACATATGAATTCGAAAACGCATTGGTACGTGGTGGGGATCGAACCCGCGTCTCCCGGACGGGAGGCAGCGGCCCTAGCCACTAGACCACCGACGTCCTTTGAGTATTGTCGTATAAAAATAAAACCTTACGGGGGTGTAAAGGACGCATTTAAAAATCTTGCATTTAAAATGGAATATGCACATTTTTTTAAATTCATTTCGAAATATTTCAAGTTTCAGATAAACACATATTTTTTTTTTTAAATATCTTGTTCAGACACAAAGTTATAAGGCTTCAAAGTTGATTGTTAGACAAAGAGGTCCGACGTAACATGTGACGTCATATGTCACGCGGGCCATACATCCGCCATAGAAAATTTTGTTTTCGTATTTGTCCTGTCAGCGCTCCGCTCAGAAAAGACAAGATTTTGCAAGCTTGGAAAGTAAACATTAATACGAAATTTAATTAAAATTGTTACAGTTGTTTCCAAACATTATTTGATTACTATTAATACTACAAGGCCAAACAAGACGTATTCAATTGTAAATATAAAATTCCCAGAACTGGTCAATACCAAGCAACAGCATACAATGTATTAATTGATACTTCGTAAGGTTAATCGGGGAATTATCTATCCTAGACATTTCTGTATTTGTCGTGAACTGTTCCGCGCCGGGGAAATACCGGACTTTAAACACACTAAATTATGAAAAAAAAATGAAAATGAAAAAACATTTTATTATTATACACTAATAATACACGGAGTTTACTTAATTACCATATATGTAACTTATCGTCTAAGAAATTTATATTAGTAGGAGCAGGGGTCCCCAAACTAGGCACAACCTGTATCTTGGGAAACCAAAGTACAAAGAAATATCAGAACTGATCCGAGTTGATTATTTCTTTTGTGAAAACTTTATGGTTCAATGTGCGCTGTGGTGGTAAACAACAATCAGAATAAATAATATAATAAACTACAATTTTCTTAATAATATGAAAAAGTAATCTACCTATAGTGTCTACCTATATTATATATCTACCTATTATAAATGTAATAGTACATTACGATACAAGGATCGTAGGTGGCAAATTACAAACCTAAGATCCGTGTGTTGTACGACGTTTTTCAATACACCTGTGAGAAAACTGATAGTAAATAATTAAATTGAAATTGTTAAAAAAGGTACATAGTACCCTACAAAAGCTAGGTATGATACTACTAGGTAAAATTGATCATGTAGAAGTTGTAAAAACTAACCTTTATTATATCGCGCGCAGTTTGAGTACCCTTACTATTCACATTTATCATTAAATATCAACACTTTATCACTCATAAAACAACATTCAATGTAAAACAATTAAATGAAAATTTTACAAACTTGGCGCCAACTACAACTCGATAGCATGTTTCTTTTTTACAAGCATAATTACGGAGAAAAAGCTCGCTCTGGCGGACATTCAGCCTCTACGAATTGATTCTTTGTCAAATCGTGATAATTTTATTTTTATAATTAAAATATGAAAATATTTTTGATACAATTTGTTAAAGTAAAAAAATATAAAATACTTTTTTCTTTGTATGAATCGATTTAAATACTTTTTATTGACAAAATGATCCTGGCTGAATAATAATTTTGAAGACCGTAGGAATTAAAAAAGAATTGTAATAAAATCGCACTAGTGCGGTAAAACGCATCTACCACTCTGTTTACTGCATTCGTAAGTTCAATTTTCGAGCAAGGTGTATTGAAAAAATATATTTGGATGTTTATATGTTCCGCCTTTACGCTTAAAGAACGGATTTGGATGCAATTTGGAATGGAGACAGTTTGTATCCTGTATAAACACATAGGATATTTTCTTCTTAACGGGATAGTGACACATTGGTTGGCTGGAAGAGATCTCTCTTTAGAGATTAAGCACGCCTTTGCTATTGCTTATATTTTTATTTTCCGTACTGTGTACTTAATGCAATAAAGAATATATATTATAATGTTTTATTCCTACGGGAAAAACTTACAAAACGCGAGCGTAGCCGCGGGCGGACCGCTAGTTTTCTTTTAAATTCGTAAAATTTTCCAAAAATTACCAACGACCAACGATTTATCTATTTCCAGGTAGTCCGCGACAACGTAGTTTCCCAGCTCCGGAGTCCGCTGTTCAACGACTTCCTGCCGTCCCTGTACAGCGCGTGGCAAGGCGAGAACCGGCTGCTCTCCGACGACGACGGCAGCGGCAACCAACAAGGCAACATCGAGTTCGATGGAAACGTCTGCACTGCTTTCTAGCCCGAACACTTCAACTAAACAAAGGAAAAACCTCTGTGACAGACGGACACAAGAGTGATCTTTAAGGGTTCTGTTCTTCAGGTGCGAACTTTGATCAACAATTACAACTAGATAACGGGTCGCATACAAAATCAAAGCTAGATGTTGTCTGCGTCAATATATACTTATACAGATACATTTGTTTATAAACTAACCGAGAGAAACGGTTTAAAAACAGTTTTAAGTTCGACCTAATAACAACTCTAATACAATCGCAAATCTTCAAAATATAATCTCTTATTGTACCTTTCAATAGAATCCGGCAATAACGTAAAAACAAACCAATTTAATCACGATTACTCCGTAATTACTTACATTTGAGTATCAATCCTGATCATATTCACATTTCAAGGAACCATACATTCTTCTTACAATCATTTCGCCACCTATTAACTTATTTATGATAGTTATTTTAATAAAAAATACTCGAATGACAAAACTTTCAATAATTTGTAAAGCTGCCATATTAATTTATTACTCATCAGTTTTGTTTTTGAAAAGTTAGTGTCAAAAAATTATCTTGTTTACATTATTGCCGGAGTCTATTGAAAGGGACCTTACCTACGACCATTCGTTTTCTTTTATTTCAACCGAACTAATTCAAAATAAGCCCTCACGCCGCAAGTAACGCGTTATTTACCTACCGAGATGGTATTTGCTCCGACCCGATATCTAGTTGTAATTGTTAACCGAAGTCTGTGACAGACGGACACGCGAGTGATATTATAAGGGTTCCGTTTTTTAGTTGCGAAACCTTAAAAATGAGTTATAATAGCCGAACATTCAAAATGAAGGGAACGTATCGATTTATAGCCTAAAGCAGATTAGAAAACGTCCGTCAACAAAATCGGATAACTGAGGAAAGAAAAAATAAGTTACATAGCTTTACTCAACATTGAGAATAATGGAATGGGAATGTAGTGATAGAAAGATATTTCCATCGCATAAGAAAGAAAATACAAACTTAAGTTGCATAAAACTTAGAGTTTGATGTAAAAGCCTTCTTAGCCTAATATCAAAATGTCTATTAACAAAATCACTCAAATAAAAAAAGAAGGAAAAAATAAAGTAACCCTCCAACAGCATGATCTCAATATTGAGATTAATGGAAAGTCTGCACCACTCTCTAGCTCATGAAAAGCTTTCAAAGTTAATCAATGGACTTGAAGTAAGCAGTAATTCGGGTGACATAAGTCATAGCCGAAGAATTTAACACAATGTCAGTGACAAACCTGTCACCTAAAAGAAAAATATTTTCTTGATCGACTCTTTAACCCGGAAACTTTTTAGAGCGTCGGTGGCCTAGTGGCTAGGACCGCTGCCTCCCGTCCGGGAGACGCGGGTTCAATCCCCACCACGTACCAATGTGTTTTTGAATTTCGAATTCATATGTACGTTTATTCGACGCTCTTACGGTGAAGAAAAATATCGTGATAAAATCTGCACACTCCTGCGAAGAAATTCAAAGGTTGTGTGTGAAGTCGACCAACCCGCACTGGGCCAGCGTGGTCGACTAAGGCCTAGTCGCCCTAATTGAGGGTAGGCTCGAGCCCCTCGGTGGGTACGTATATGAGCTGTTGATAATGAAGCCGGAAAAAAGTCAAATGATAACGTTTATACTTTACTCCCAGACTGCGATCTTTATGATGCGTAAGTGTACTTGCAGTAATTAGAATCTGAATGTTACTTAATCGGTGAATAAACATTTGAGATATACAATTCAATGGAAATATCTTTTACATTGCTTTGTAGTCAGATAACGAGAAAACGCGCTGTATCTAATACTATCTTGGAGCGACCGCAACCAAGGTATTAACGTCACGCCTTGGTAAAATCGAATAACACTTTGGCTGCTGAAAATAAAAACGCAATAATAGAGCCATGCGCCCCCCACCCGCCTCGGTGTGGCCGCATACGCGCCTGGTAACGGCGCACCTGCGAGGCGGGTTTACGCGCCCTGCAGTCTAAACACGCTCCACCTACGTTGTAGGTGCATAGCGGGCGTGTTAATTAGATAATCGTGTTGAATTAACACAAGAACGGTTAAACTCGTACTGTAATGTGCGATAACGTAGTTTGACCCGTTTAAGTACCTACAGCATGTGTTTCGTCATCAAAATATATACCAACTACTTTATTTATTTCTTTGCTTATAATGTAAAGTTAAATTGTGTAGCATAGAAGCTTAAGTGCAATGGAGGATTTTTCACATAAAAATAATACATTACGAACTAAGCCCTGATGTGAATAGTGTTTTATAATCTAGCTAGTATTTTGATGTCATATTATAGAAACCATCACTTTTTTTAGGGATGTATTTAAAAATTAATATTGATAACAACAAAATTATGCAAGGCGACGTAAAAAAAAATTGTTCACCTACAAAATAATGTTGTCATCAATAAAAAATTATGGCTTGCACTACAAGCAATGGTAAAAAAGTTGCTGTAAAAATTGTAAATTAATAAAAAATTAGCATTGTAAAGAACTGAATATTGATGTCTGTCTATTTTATTTACTTATTATTTATTATTGAATTAAACGCAATGTTTGGTATGATTTAAAAGTTAAAATTATAGTGCAATCTATTATTTCTAAGACTAATAGTTTTAAAGTGTGTACTATTACTTTTATAGTCCATGTAAGTAGATTCCTTTTTTAGTTGAAGCACAGTAATATCATGCTTATAGATAATTATTTTCACAAACTTTGGTTTTTTGCTGCCGTTCATGATGATTACCTATTTGAAATGACATGTATTTTAAAGTATTTATAGTATTTATTTACTCGTAAACATATTAAACTCAAAAGAGATATTTATTTATTAGTTTAATTATATAACTACATTTTGTAAAATTAGCAAAACATATTTTATTAATCTGTGATAAACTGATATTGTTTCTCACTATGTAAATATTATAATTGAAGTGAATCTTTTTGTTCTAAATATACAAATAAAGTTTTAACAATATTAAATTTTCAGTAGTGCATTATCCGGTTAATTGGTGTGCTTGCATTGTTATTTTTATCATGTAATCTATCTTAGAGTAGACATGGTAATGTCCACTGGGTAAATCCAAGTGCTGACCATATTCTTAGTTTGTTTAACTACCTGTTGTAATATATTGTGATTTGGTGAATTTAAATACCACATTTTGTTTGCTCAGTTTTGGTAAAAAAAAATCCTTAGGAAAATTTAGTAATACTACAGTCTAAAATGGTGTATGTTACTTTCGTATGTACAATATTTCACATGTTTGGTTTTTAATTGATCTGCTATTTTTATTTTGCCTATTTTTATTGTTTTTTCTTTTTTCTTGTCTCGTATTAAGGACATATTTTATTTTTAATTATGTTATTTTGAAAGAAAAAATAGCCACTGTTTCACAATATTTAGGTACGTGCAACGTAATGTACCGTATTAACTCCGTATTGTAAATAATTTGGTAACCATGTAATTTTGTTAGCTTTCTTTTACCATAGCATTTTATGATGCGTTGTCTCCAAATCGTAGATAATGGAGAAAACTTTGTAAGGTTAGTTCCCAATTGTGTAAATAAACGATAATTTTAAATATTTGTAAGTTTTATTTTTGTTGAGAGAATGATCCTAACGAAAGCTTTTCTCTAAATAATCCATTAAAACATATTTAATGTTAATTATGATTGCCTCTTGTTAATATGATTGCACCAAATATTCATCAATAACATTTCCAAATTCTGTTTTAGTTTTGGTTCGACCTTAAAACTACGCATCATAATTATTTGCTAATACTTTTCAAATTCCCGCCATAGCTAGAATCGAAGCCAGCGCTGCCAAGTGACGATATACGTAACTAGCTCAACCAACGCGCTTATATTTTGGTTAATATCTCGTAATTTAGCTCGAATCATAAAATTCTGGGCGAGTGAAATCAAATTAAACTAATTTCAAAGCCTTTTAGACCGGGTTAATCTTTCCTGAAATAGTATGAAGCTAAGATACATTTTGACTTCAGTTTCCACATGCTAAGTCACAGGCTGTCAATGGCGTGCGTTCTCGACCAATAGGAGGGCGCGCGTGTTGAAGCCCGCGCCATCTTCATTTTCAAATTCATCTCGCCGCCCGCTCACTCGCTCAGTCAGTCGCGCGTCAGACCCGGGCAACCGTACAAGCTAACTATTTTCTAGTAATTAACGCCAAAATCAGAACAATCATGAGCACCAATGAAAATAACAGTGAAGTGGCCGTCGACAAGGTCGCGGAGGAGAAATTGGACGCAAAAAGTGAACTAAAAGGAGCGAAAAGGGCAGCAGAGGTAAGTCCACATGTCAAACAAAATGTATTCATTAATCGCTCGCCATTTTATTGAACGTTATAATACACACCTATAATAATAATAGAAATCGTAATTATTTAAGCGCATAAGCCCCACGTGTTGAATAAACAACGTTTTGCATCCACTCTTAGACATGAAAATGTGCCCCAACCGGCGTATTTCTGGATGTCATTTCTGATGAGTTACGATTTCCAACGCGTATGAGGTAATCGATGACTCAGTTCCACGATGTTCTATGGTATTTCTCGCATGGGGATTGTTGGATTCTTGTATTAAAAAGCGAGGCCGTAATTCCTTAGCATTGTTTACCCGTTTTCGATACGGAGGCATGACCTTGGTAGAAAAAAAAAACATGGCGCGAGAACGTACGCTGCCGCCGTTGAGTGGATTATAACAAAAATGTCGATACACGCTCGAGCTAATGTTGGGTGTTTATTATTGATTTTATTGCGTACCTATCGTTAGCTATTTTAGACTTTCTCAGGGCTTGCGTTCATGGTAGCGTAACGCTAGATGGGGAATATGGCCGGCGAATGTCAGTGTTCTGTCACAAACGCCGCGCAAATGTTTGTTTTACGTCCCGGGTTGTCTGCTTAGCGTGTATTTAGGTAGCAATGTTTCCAAGTTCATTATTATTTTACGGTGTCAGAGTCTAGCGAGGCCTACGCGATGAAGACACCGCTAGCGTTTCCAGAATTCATAGTTTTTATTTCAATAAATAGTAGTCAATGACCCGACGTTATTTGCATGTAGGTGTAATTTGTATGTTCACTTCCTTTGTTCTGCAAGTGGCTTCTAATAACAAGACGCTGCTGGTGTGAAATTTCCGAAGACAAAATAATTTGAGCGGGAACATTGTATAAACTTAATTGAATTTAGGTCGAATGTGGGAATATTGTCTATCTTCCGTCTCTTTCTTTCAAGGTAACCTACTTGCACACGAACGCATGGCTTTTTGGTTATACAAAGCATTCAGAATTGTTAATTTCAGTGAATTCAAGGATTATTGTACCTAAAAAGAGTTTTAGCGTTGTTTCCTCGTTGTTTGAATGTCTTTTATTACTGTGCTGTAATCTTTGGTCACTGTTATGTACCTACCTATGCGCCGTGACCGCGTTCCTTTCGGATTTGCCATGGAAAAATGAGCCGTACGGTGCCGGCGGCCCCTCCGCTCTTTCCCTACCCAACTAATAACCCACGCTTCTTTATCGTTACGAATCTTTGTCACCTGCGTCTCATTATCTACGTAGAAGCCGAAATAATTCGAATATGGCTATCTCACCAGCAGCAGTGTATTTGAATAATTTGGCTAATAGCCAGCTATTACTTGCAGTAGTCACTTCAAGGCGTACCGGATAACGTGATTAACATTTCAATGAGTAAACAAAATATGACAAAATGTAAAATTCGCGCCAATACATAATATGTTGTAAAAATTGTTGCAGGAGAAAACTACAGAGGCGAAAAAGGCGCGAAAGGAGGAAAATGGAGGAGGTGGAGACGCGGAAGCAAACAGTGATGATGAGGAACTAGATGGAGAGGGTGAAGGCGAAGAGGACGACGACGAAGAAGTGGAGGGCGAAGAAGGCGAGGATGACGAAGATGGATTAGAGGAAGGCGAGGACGACGATCTCGAAGGTAAATATCTTAGCAATTTGATCCAAAAAGGTTTGAAGATCCAGCTTGGAATTAATCAAAATGATCACAGGCAAGCTAGTTCCACTGGATCCTAAACAGAATTAATGGGTATCATTAACGATAGTATTTGTGAATGATTCCCGGCGTAATGTAGTATGCTATAGATAGACCACCTGCCGGCACGTTCCAGTAGGCTGACTGTCTGCTTTTAAAGATAATAATTTTAATTTAATTTTTATACTTCTACTATGCCTCGACCGTCGTATCTACGCGTGTGCATGTTAACTTAAAATGAAGATAGCTAATTTTATGTATACGTCCTTTGATTGCAATGATTGGGTAATTCTTTATTGATTTTGTCTCAGATTGAAACAAACAATTGAAAAAGATGCATTCTTTGCGTAAAAAGGTGCATTCTTAGCGTAATTCAACGGTTCAATATGTGGGTTAGCAATAGGGAAGAATTGGTTATTTGTAGTGAAATTAACTTCTATATATTCTAATTATACTTGTTCTTTTGCAGATGAAGAAGTTGAGGAGGAGTTAATAGGTGAAGAAGATGAGGATGACGCGTAATACGCCTCTAGCCTCTGAATGGACAATGTCACAGTGAAGTGTTAGTGCTTGTGACGCCCGGACTGGCGCGGCCTCGCTTCGCCTCAACTGCCCAAAAAGCCCTATCCATAGCCAGATTACAACAACAGTTGAGAACATGCGGGGCCGATGCGAATACGCTCCCACCTAAAACGGGTGCAATTTTATTTAAATGACAAAAATAATTAAGTCGAACCCAATGCAGAATCAATTTTTTACAATGTTTAAGTTTGGTACCGAAGCTGTATCTTTATTTTCACCGGCTCGATAAACGAGTTAATTATAATTATTAAGACTTAGTAGAATGCTGTTGAATATTGTCATGAAATGTACAAATGTGTTTTTCGAAAGTAAACTTTTATTCTAAGTGAATGAAACCCACTCTGTATTCTAGGTTTACCTATTGGCCCGTAAATGGTGAAGTTGTGATATTTTTCTACAAAATAGATCCACTAATAAGCGAAAGTAAAGAGTACTAATAGTAGTCAATAAGCAAATTCCGTCACAAAGCTCAATTCTTCAGTTTAAAGTTGTTGATGAGTGTTTGTGTACATATTTAGTATAAGTGAAGCCTGTGATCCTTAATCAGACATACTTAGTGTTATTGTATCAGTCAAAATAACATTTAATTTGCAAGATATCCATTTTGTCAAGTTAGTTCGCAAACCTTATAGCTGGAATGTTAAAATCAATGGAACTGGAAGGGTTATCTACAAGTATACAATGAATATTATTCAGGTAATAGGATTAGTCTCAATTGAAATCGAACACACTTTTTATTAGAAAAACATCACAATTTTGCCATTATCTCGTGCACATCGCCCGCCTGGCGGCCGGCGGCGGCTCTGCGATTGATAAAAGAGCACGACGAACGTCGCGAAGCACGATAGCAAAACCACATAACGAAACTGCCTGTAATTTTTTGTCCATAAATGTTAAATTAGGATAGACATTTCAGTTCGTTGTTTCGAGGTGTGGAATAAGAGATTCCTAGGTTAAAGTGATTTAGTATGTAGGATGTACGTCATTTTTACGAGAGGACGCTATTGGAAGGCTGCGCGCGGTGAGGGGAGCGCGGCGGAGCGTCTGCCCCCGACCCCGCGGGGCGCGGCGTCGGCGCGTGGCCTCGTTCGATTTGCCCGCGACCGGCGTCACCGGCGTGGGTCCCCCCGCCCGCTCCCCTTGCTGGCGTCTGCCTCGTCCGCCCTTCACTATTTCATAGCAACGCGTTCTCTCGTGTGGAAAATCACCCGTTGCAAGAATTACACCGCTGCTCGGCTTAGTTGAAAAGTTCGACCAGCGATGTATGCGTGCCGGCACGATCGGGTATTCGCTCACCTAGAAACGGCGCGCTTTTGATACTTACTTCGTCGTACGAATCGGTTCCAGGCTGTCTTTCATAGGACGGCAATGTTTCGCAATTAAAACAACAGTTTTCTTTAGGTATGGAAACCCGAGGGAGACGGCGGCAAGGTGGTTTAAAGCATTTAGATAAATTGTTCCATTGGTTGGAGATCGAATACCAAAGGAGCAAACAATTTGTTTTCGTTAGCATCTTGACATTGAAATAAATAAAATTTAATAATCTTATGTGTTATCCTATCGACCCGCCTTTTCGTTTGTGGTAAGAATGTGCTGTCTGATATTGTGTACAATATACGACTAATGTGAATACATTAGTAGGATTTTATTTATTTGTGATGTTGAACACTATTGATTTTCTACGATGGACGAAATGTAAATACAACCGATTTTAAGTAAAAAGTTATTTTGTTTTTAAGCTTATTTATTTCCTGTCCTCAAACTGTGATCTCTACATCACGAGATAGTGATAAAAATAAATATGGCGCGCCAGTTGAAACGCAAATTGATAAGGCATGATCGCATCGGTTGAGTTGAGGCGCGATGTGGGAGCTAGTTAAGACTTGTTTGCCTTATCACCCCTTCGTATAATATCCTTTGAAGACCGGATAGGCTATCCGGGATAGCAAATGGAGAAAGAGGGACAGGGAATAAAGGCAGCTAAACCTTTAGTACTAAGTATAAAATAATTTATTTATTTTATTATTAAATACAAAATGTCAAGAATACATAACATCAGTCAAATAACCCGCCCCTAACCGTTCCCGGTGCAAAGGTGCCCATAACGCTGGCAGCGTTACCACGCTGGATCGCAATAGCCAACCTTTGCACCAGGAACCATCCGGAGCGAGAGTCATGTGTGCAGTTCCGCTACCAAACGTTTAGCTTCAGCACTCCAACTGCCCATGGTCTCCACCGCTATCGGGACAAAGTGGTAGCGCTGCTCCAGGGCGGCGTACTTCTGCCTCTTTTTAAATGCAGAGTATAAAATAGGGTTGCGCTGAGCCGTTGCTGATAAGTACCTAATTGTAGCGAAACAAACCTATTTCCGGAAACAGCATTAGGTAGTCTACAAGCATGCTATCGGTCATTCGATATTATTTTCTAAGCGAACAAATAAATACATGTTTGCAAAACGAGTAGTCGTAGTACATTAAAAGTATTGAAACGCATCCGCCTCGTTACGTGATTATTACAAAAAATAACCGTAAATAACATTATGGATGCACCTTTACTTCACTATAATACAATGTGGCGACATCTATGATAGAAACTGTATAGATTTAAGTTGCAAGCGCTTGAACAAGTTCTATGATAGCTACCTAGATGGCGTTACGTGTAGGTCATTGGCAATAATGGCGCTCTTTTCGAACTTTTCTTTATCCCACTAGCGTTTTTTGTTTTTATTATGTATAAATTCTACATTCTACGATATCCGAAATATGAAAAACTATACATAATACAATAAACTGTAATTGATTAAAATAAGACAGGATGAACACAAATAAAAAAGGTAAGAAAAAGCAAGCTAGGTTATTTTTTAACCATTTTTTATATCCTGTAGTTGTGTGTAGTACGCTTGCTTTGGTGTTTGTTGCATGCTAGGTAGTTAAGTTACCTATACAAGTATATTCTAGAAAAAAAATACCGAATGTATTCAGCTTCTCATCTCGTCAAGATAATGAAAATATCTTACCAAATAATTTGTGAAGCAGTTCCTTTTATTGTTTTTTGCATATCCTTGCGGCAGATAGAACCTTATTTCACTCACACATTTCTTCACATCAATAGGAAACTATTTATTTACAACAAATACAAAATCTATAACTTTATAATTGCACTAATCGTTGCACAAAGTGTTAGATATTATGCAGGAAAATTTCTGTATTCAATCTAAATTCAAGAAAATTAAAATTACTGGCCGAATGAAAATCACAACAAAAAGTGTCGTTCAGAAATTCCTTTTGGAAGATCGCCGACGACGACGGACGACGGTTCAGAAATAATACTTTTACAATGATAAAGGAACATAATAAAACAAATAAATAGGTACCTAGCGAAAGAAAATAAAAATTATGATAAAAAGTAAGAACAAGACCTACCAAAGAATCAGTGAAATTGCCAAAATAGGAACTACGGCCATTGCTATGGAAATGGCGACCTTCAGAAGAGTCGTGATTGGAATGCAATTTTGTATTTATTTACTACTAGTGCCGCCGTTCATTTCATAGGTAAGTTGGTAGTTCTGAACGGGGAATCCGTTACCAATAGGCCAAAAGTCTCGTACTGTATAAGTAATTTTGCTAATTTATTATTAGTAACTTACTTGAAGTGCGATACGATAAGGAAAATTTTAGGGTTCTGTACAACGAAGTTAATTGGCAACACTGTTGATTTTTCAGCTGTAGCATGAGCACTGATCTGACAGATTAAAATTTTAAAAACTTTTTAATATTATTTCGTTCATTTATTTATTTATTAAGTAAAATCACATACTAAAATGATAAAATAAGAGGTTAAGTTAATTTATTTTTAATTATTAGCTATTATGGTTTTTAAACTGAATATTATAAAAAAAAGTTGTTAACGTCGTATGAAAAATTTTAAAGCTTTCAGAACTCATCCTATCATTGGCATAGCCGGCTTATCCTATCCAGTGTTGCTAGTAGAAACGAATTTAAAGTTCACCCTAGTTCTGTTATTATTATTTAATTTCTACAACTCTTTTGTGTCGCACTAATTGTAAATATGACGGTGCTAAAAATATTCTTGATTATTTTCATATACACCATTTCAAAACCATGTCATTGTACATTTTAAAATAAAAAGAAACACTACTTACATAAACAAATGAATAAATGACTGCCACGGCTGTTTACACGCTTCCTTTATCGTTCATCTCGATGAATAATGAACGATGCCCGATGAAAGCGAACGGACAGATTTGACTTTTGTCACAAAGGCACATCACTGATGAGATGAAAGATGAAACCTCAAAATTAGAAAATGAAAGCAAAAGTGATCCGTCTAATATCGGCTTTACACAGAGAGGCTTTACACGACGACGACTGTCCAAAAAGGAGTGTAATTTGTTCAGGGTTCACATGTGTGGGGTATCGTTGAGAAACATCGTGGCCCGAATGATCTTCGATCACAGAAGGGGATCAAAGCGAATGATACATTTTTAGTCGTATGATTAGCACCTACGAGACGCAGCAATATTATTATTTAAATTCAATGATATTGTTTAAATCCCTTTGTTGTTATGGGTTACCTATTCGCCGCGCTATTACATACTCGTGCATCTTTCAGACGGATAGCAAGTCTTTTTGTCAGTTGTTTGTTAGCCGTGCGCGGAACCTTACGTCTCTTTCTCATGCATTGGTGAATCACGTTGTGCGCGTAAATTGTAAATGAAATTGACCTTCATTTCAAAAGATCCTAATTTGGTACTTTTGCAAACACCGATTTGTGTTTTTGAACCTACCTAATAAGTACCTATTAGATTAGACAGTTAATTTACCTTTTGTTTGTGTTTTTGAACGCTACTTGAACTTTCAGTTAGCGGCAAAATGTGACAGTTTTAAAAGTTGTGAATTAGTTTTTGGAGACTTTTTTGTTTACAACGTTTATCTTTTACAAGGTATGCTATACATATTATTTGACTATGATAGTCAATTGAGTAAGTAGGTATTAGGTACTTACCTAGTGGTTTAAATTGAAGTTTGAGATGAATGAGTCATTGATCTAATATAACAAAGTAAAAAATAAAAAAAGCAAGGAAGACAGAAGGTATTTACTTGTCAGTTCATTATACGTCCCCACCGAAGGGCTCAAGCCCACCCGGAATTAGGGTGATCAGGCTGTGGTCGATGGCCCAGTGCAGGTTAGTCGACTTCATACACAAGTTTTGAATTTCTTCGCATGTGTTTTCAGGTTTCACGATGCTTTCCTTCGACTAAGGCCTAATCGCCCTAATTCAGGGTAGGCTCGAGCCCCTCGGTGGGGACATATATGAGCTGTTGATGATACATAGTGTCACGCACGCTATTATCCTTAAGAGGGTGAGCAGAGTTTTAGTGTGCATGCTTGGCACACACCTAAAATCACGTTTTTGGCGAGATTCTGTATGAAGGTTTTTTATTTATTTAGTATAGTAGGCATATACCCATTTACCTAGATTAGTTGGCTGTATTTATTTCAACCCACTTACCTACTTAAATAAGAGAGTATCGACCTGCCTCTTTTGTTTGAGGTGTTATCAGTTGCTTTTGTCGTTATCATATTATAGATAAAAACACTTAATTCTTAGTGCCTATTAGACAGTTAATTTACCTTTTGTTTGTTTTGCAACATAAGGAGTACGTTAGGTACTCGGACATTTAGGTAAGTAAGTAGCTACTTACATTTTTCTCTATTTTTGATTTATTGCTGAATAGACAAAGCTAAGATGAACCGCCTCCCCTGTATTTTGCTAAACTTCAGGGTTTCACTGGTATAAATAGCAAAATGATATTTCAGTAAAAAAAAATTATAATGCGTCATCTTCTAGTTAAATTTAAGTTTGGGAATATTTAAATATCAACTAAAACACATATGGTTGTCACATCATACCTATATATAAGTACATATCATACATACACATCCCACCCACGCCTATTACCTCTCTTTCTCTTATTTTACTATTTTCCAATCCACAATGATTTAGACGTCATTATGTACTCGTGTCGATATTTTACTCAGTTTTTACCAAGTTTATTAAGGTACTGTAAGGAGCGGTCTCCTTTGAAGTGACTGGCTGTTCGTTTAGTTCGATTGGATTTGAATATTTTGAAAGATCGAATGGTTCTTTTTTGTTGTTTGGACTCGGGATGCCAACGGGCTACCGAGTAGAAGATATTTTCATATTGGAGAGTTGATCGAGAAAAATAACTTTAAATAAATAAATAATATTACTTATCTACTTCGTGTTATCTTCAAATTAGCTTAGCGCCCATCTGGCTACCGCCCCCCTTCTTTATTGTACCTACCTACTTATAACTAAGTTAATTACTAATTTTTTTTAAAGTAATGCCCCAACACAACTGGATTTCGCTACCTCTGTAACGAGAGGTTTGCCTCGAATATCGTTAAACCAGTTGTATGACCGACTTCGCTGCTGTTCCTAATATTATGTAAAATGTGAACTATGCTCCTTTGCACAGAATTACTTCCATAAAAGGTGGATTTTGTAACTATTGCCATATGATTATAGTCAAAAATATTGCTGCTAAGGTTATAGGTTCTTCCCATACAGCCTAGTGTTCACCCGTGCGAAGTTAGCAGCCTTTTATAACCCGGCGGAATTGAGAAGGTCGCGATTTCGAAATGCTAAGTTTTAAATCGATGGAAAACCATTGGATACATGGAAAGAGTTGGAGACAGAAAGAGTTGGCGACACTGTATCCTACCATTCCTGCCATATACTACTGTGAATGTTAACAGTTCCATTCTGGTAAAATGTATTTAAAAGGATTTTAAATGGGTAACAAACAAAAATCAAGTTCCTTACCTATTTGTCACGTCACGGTCCTTTGCTTCTCATTGAAGCAAGTTTTCCTACTTCCGTCTGTCTTGCTTTCAAGTATGAAATGTTTATCAATTTATGTAAGAAAGAATGCTTACTTGTTACAATTACATACCTTTAAAAATTAACCGTTCAGCATATTCCTAGTTAATACCACAGCACACTGCTATAAACTACGCAAATCATATTGTTAGATTTCGCAAACATTGCAAAGCAAATATTTTTTCTTTAGAACCTGTTCTTGTTGCTTCTTTCATTGGCTTCTTTCCAATATTTGCTTTGCGAGCTAAAGCTAAGTGAGCTGTGACAAACCGAGTAACTCATGTATGATCATCTCGTTCTTTATTTGATTGGAATTGGATCCACTTTTTGGCCACTAATTTGCATGTATGACTAGCTGTCGTTACGTAAGAATTTCCCATGGGAATAAGACTTTTTCCCGTAATAAAGTATCCTATGTGTTAATCCAGGGTATAAATAAACTATCACCATTCCAAATTGCATCCAAATCCGGTAGTTAAGGCGTGAAAGCGAAAACAAAAATCCAAACATCCAAATACATTTATATTATTTTGAGTGGCGAACCGGGATTTTGAAGGTATTTGAAGTATACCTATATATACCCTAAACTAACATTCCAACTTCAAAAGTAGTTCATTTAATACCTGTAGAAAACAGACTAATTCAACCTAACATCCCTATTAGCTATCCAAGCGGATTTGATCAATCATGAAAGCTTTTGTTCCGTTTGCGATGTCCTGCGTTTATTATTATCCTGTTTTTTGTTGTAGTTATTATCGTTAGTCGATTAATTGAATACACAGATTTGAGAATGTAGTGCTGGAAAAACAAAAACTGATAGCAAAACAATGCATTCTGCCAAACTGCATGCAGTTTGTTGGCAGATTTTTGGCTCTCAATCATAATCCTTATGCTAACACATTAAAGTAGTTAGGACTTATCTATGTATCTATCTATCTATACCTATAACCATACAACACGTGAATGCATCTTACACGTTACTGAGAAAGAACTTTCTAAGTCGACTTTTGATGTTTTTTTAGTTAGTTTATTGATGTCAAAAATCGTACATTTATTTCAGGCGCGCAGGATGATGCAGTTCTCAAATTAAGAGTATTAAATTTGTTACTATGTTTGTAACCTTTTTAATAATTTGTTACCTTCTTATACA
Organism: Carpatolechia fugitivella; assembly: GCA_951230895.1. Classification (NCBI taxonomy): domain Eukaryota; kingdom Metazoa; phylum Arthropoda; class Insecta; order Lepidoptera; family Gelechiidae; genus Carpatolechia; species Carpatolechia fugitivella. The sequence continues at coordinate 15,841,045 of OX579655.1, read as the reverse complement.
CAAAATCAAGAATAGACAAACAAGTACTTACGCAAACTAAGCTAATAACGCTAATATGCTTCTAAAAATTCAAGATCACTCGTGTCCGTCCATACGCTCATCCGACGTGACTGACGCTAAAACATAACGTGTGGTTTTTACGAAACTGGGCCAATGTCAGACTGCCGATTTAATATTTTCTTTATTTTGGTAGCTTTAGTTTTATGTTAGCTTAAAAAAGAAGCTAAAAAATGTGCTGTTTTTTAAATGTTATTATTACTTATTTATCAATTATCAGTTAATTATAGCCCCACCAAGGGGCTCGGTTGCTTGACCGTACGCCTGATACGTAGTTATCAATCCTGAATCAGGCGATCAGGTCCAATGCCGGTTGATCGATACAATACACACAATCTGCAATATTTTTTTCAGGAGTGTGCAGGTTTCTTTGTTTTTCTTCACCGAGCAGTTTTGTTCAGTATATACTTAAGAAGTATTATATGCTTAGGAAAACTTAATGTGAGTTTCATCATGGAGTTACCCTCTGGCCCAGCAGCCGCCACGCAGCTGAGCTCTTCTCCACAGATTCCGCCATTGTGTTAGTGAACTCACCCAAAAAAATGTAATGACGGATCTAAGTGATGTAATAACATTCTATGGAAATAAATGATTTTGACTTTGACTTTGCTGCTGAGCACCTAATAATATGGAGGATAATAATATAAGGTGTGGCAAAAACCAGGGCACAGTCCGAAGAAAAGGTATTTATGTATTTATATATTATAAAACTCGAAAAAAGTGACATGGATAAGCTTTCACTGTTGGAGATCAGGACATGAAGTGAAGAATTTGGCAGCAAAAAGACAAAATCGAAACGTAAGAAATCTAAATTTGAAAATTAATTTAAAATGAAAGATAAAACTGCCAGCAAGAAAGGTTGCCAGCACGGATTTGTCTCCGTGGTTGCCAGTCATAAAGCAGGAAAGAGGACGAATGCCTCGTTACAACCCCATCGCCGTTTTTCCACAGTCGGCGACTCTACCTGTAGGAAATTGTATTTTATCTTCTCTGCTAGTAAGTAGCTAACGTAAGCCACGTACAGACGTCATACATTTATTCACATACATGAATGTATGAGCATTGACTGAGAAAATTAGCGTTAGTTAGCCATGACCATTTGCAGCAGGTGACTTTATGGCATGGGTCAAAATTAAACATTCAAAATGTATTTACTTACTTACCTTTATACTCGTACCATACTTACTTAATTGTCGTTTCTCGTATTAGATAGCTCAAGTCATCATGTACTTACGTACAAAAAAGTCACGCCTTTTTCCAGTGGGGTAGGCAGAGACCACGTCCTTCCACTTGCTACGATCCAGACATTCTTTTTCGCTTCATCAAACGCTGTTGCTACGTTTCGTGTCTACGTGGTCTCTACAATATTTTCATGCCTGCTCATCGGTACTCAAATCAAAAATCAAATCAACGGCCCGTTACAGTCCACAGCTGGACTATGAGCCTCCTCCACTTAAGTGTTTGGTTTTGCCATAATCTCCACGCTTGGCAGGCGGGTTGGAGATCGCAGATTAAAAGGTTACTGTATCAGAGAGCGCTGCTGCATCGGTACTCAAGACCTCTGAACATCTGCGAGCTGATCTGATATTTTTCATACTTAATTGTAAAATTTCTGTGAAACTTGCTACATCGTGTTTTAAATTAATCAAAAATAGCTGGACTGCTTTGTCCTTTTTCTTAAACTGGGAATCCAGATTCTTCCAAACTATAAATAGGAATTCAATCTCAGTCTTATAAATACTTTTTTGCGCTCGCACTGCGCAGGCGAATCGTCATCATCATTTGATATACATTATCTAGACAACTTTCATCTATGTAATATTATCTATAGTAAGTATATAATATAAACGCGATCATTGACCTATTACGTTCTAATTTATCTACATCATTGCGAAGGATGAAATAACTTTACTCAGTTAGTATTTTTAATGTTATTTATTCTGTTTCTGTTCCATAAAGTATATCTCATTCATTCATTCATTCAATTAGTAATACTTAGTAGTGATGGGAATGTACCATAAGTGTTAGCATATGTATGCCAATATTCTCATTTCCCCCGAAAAGCATCATAACCGCTCGAACTAACACACGGATAAAAATGACAAATATTTGGCTAGCTGATCGATGTGTTTCAGGAAAACTGGTTCAGTATCATAGACGGCACGGGACACTCTTAAATTAATGTAAAAATCACGAACGTGACGTGCATTCTTTCAATTCTATTCCATTCAGGCATATTGACTCCACGCGGAAGCTTATTATTAGCCTCAGATGTTTTATGTTTGCATTATTTACGTAATTTTAGTGCTGTTAGCTTCCCTACAATATTAAAATAAAAATCCTCTTTCCGTGCTTTCCCATTATTTGGGGTCGGCCCTCCCCGTTTTCATGCGCCAGGTCTATCGATCCTGAGTTGTCACTTCGTTCAGCTGGGCTTGTTTCAATTCCATTGATGTAGTGGACCACCACGTAGCAAGTGGGCGACCTCTACCTCTCTTGTTATCCGGTAGTGCGAGGGCTTTCTTCAAGACATGGTCTTCGTCGCGTCTCCATAACATGCCCATACCATCTCATGCGGGATTTCTTAATCTTGTCGGTGTCTCCATATTTTTCTACTATAAAAAAAAACGTTTTGTTTTACCATAATTTTGCCCTCTTACACACATTACCTATTACAATTTTACGTTTTAAGCCCTTTACAGTTGTTTCCGCGTTATTTCACCTGTCTACTCTATGTAGAGTTGCACTTACAACGCAGCAGTTGCACTAATGATAATGAAAGTGCAAGCGCGGCTGCAGTGAAATTGTGAAACTTGCTGCATCTACGTGCATTCTACGGTTCGGTTTAACCTATTTTGATTTGGTTTGACATTGGAACGGTAGATAGAAAACTTCATGAATAATTGGTTCAATATTCACTCGTTTCTATCTGAGGCATAAACCCACGAATGCACTAAACATACCCTGTTTTCCTATTGTGTTATTTATAAATAAGTAGGTCTAATAAAAATATGGTGTTTATTCACGCAATCATACATAGCTAAGATTTTATTAAAGTTTATTTAAATACATTTCATTTGACAATACAAAACATTAACAACTATGGATAACATAACTTAAAACTTTCCTAAATATGCTGTAAACACATACCATGAAGCAATAACAATACTCACTAACAATTTAACAAATATTTTCCTTCCCGATACAATAATAGTACCTACCATAAATTTTACAGCAATTATACAAAAGTTTTGTAAAAATAACACGACAATAATATAAAAAAATATGTCATGTTGTTATAGTCTGTTGTGTTATGTTGTGCATGTGTTTTGTAAATGTAAGTAATTTATATTTTTTACAATACTGAAAATAGATTATTTTTACAAAGTTAGTTAAAAAATGTCATAACTGAAATACTTCCAGCTTTAATAATATTTGATCACTTACTTATTTTTTATTTATCACTATAATTTCAAAGCTTGCAAACAAATTCGAAAAAAGTATTATTATATTCGTATTATGTCCACAAAATAATGCCAGAAAAAAAGAATGAGGCGCTTAAAACATATTCTGTACTATAAGTAACAAAAAACCACCATTTTTTTTGCATTAAAGCGCATGCCCTGTAGAAATTCATAATACCTACACAGCATGATTTTGTAATCCCTAGCAAAATTTAAATACAATGTTCAGACCATCATAAGCAACAACTTTTCCCAAGGAACATGGGTTGAAAACCCCCAAAAAATCGACTTTTCATGCAAAATATACAATCAACTTTACTAATTTGTAGGTCGAAAATTTTTTGGGGGTTTTCAACCCATGTTCCTTGGTAAAAGTTGTTGCTTATGATGGTCTGAACATTATATTTAAATTTTGCTAGGGATTACAAAATCATGCTGTTAAAAGACTGATCAATCAAACTATCTGCTAAATACCGCTTCGTTTTGTTGTTGTTTACGACCGAGCCGGAACGACGTACGTCTTATTGCGTAACAACCTTCAATTGAGTTCAAGGCCGTGTATGAATGACGGTTCACCGCAGCTCAGTCAGCCCGATTCACTTTTTAAAAGTGGAACTATTCATCAACAGCTCATATACGTCCCCCCCCCACCGAGGGACAGCTCATATACTTACTTCAACACCAACATCAACGGCCCGTTACAGTCCACTGCTGCACTATGAGCCTTGCCATAATCTCCACGCTTGGTAGGCGGGTTGGAGATCGCAGGTTACTGCATCAGAGAGCGCTGCTGCCCGTTCCCTGTTCAATGTGTAGTCCCTAAGTCGCCTCTTACGACACCCACGGGAAGAGTAGGGGTTGGTGACAAATGTGTTCTAATCTGCCGTCACCACACGGCTGATATACCTACTTGCTAATAATAAAAAGTTAACCAGATCAGATCATGTGTCGACTAAGGCCTAATCGCTCTAAATCAGGGTAGGCTCGAGCCCCTCGGTGGGGACGTATATGAGCTGTTGATGATGATGAACCAGGTCAGTAAGACTAACCCGAAATACTAAGTTTTAATTTGCACTCTAAAATTACTATACCCGCTGGTTTCTGCATTAATAATTTTGTAGGGTCAGAACTTAGGTCAGAATTTTGTAGGATCTCGATGCTTTTCAAAGTTGATTGGGAGTCACCGGCACAAGATTGAGAACGGTGGAAAAAAAAGGGGAGGTCTTTGCCCAGCAGTGGGACAGTTTAAGCTAGAGAAAAAAAAGGTCAGAATTAATTAATGTCGATAGTGTATCCAAGGCCTTACAAACATGCTTTCCGAAGCACGCTCTTGTTTAGTTCGTTACCATAGCGACCCTTGCAATGCAAATTAACTTCCGTCTACTCCTTTCCGTTATATCTACTTTTCCTCAGTCGTTAAAGTAGGCGGATATTCTGAAGCAAACCACGTTTAACGGAAGATGGGCAACGGTCAATGTCATGTCTGCGCGCGAGTCGAATCTGAATCAATTTAGTGTAAAGATACTGTGATTCAGTGTTGTGATGCGTCATCGGTCTGTTTATCAACGAGCTATCAACTGTCTTTTAATTTGTACAAAATGGATTAGTGACACTGCCAAAATTAATAATGTTTCTTATCCTTTCTCTACTTTTCAAATGAGCAACAAATAATTTCGTGATAAAAAAAATACATCGTTCGTGGATTACCTATAGTTAGATGGTACGATCAAAAATGGTTACCTACCAAATGAGGGACGATAGACATAAAAATTGTTAACAATAGTAACTATTAAATACGGGACGTGTTAGTGGGTCGTTACCTGATCAGAATGAGCGCTATAGCCGTATGGATGGCTCTAGAGCAGGGTTTCTCAAACTTATAAATTCACTTAGGTACAGGGGACAAAGGATATAGTCAGGCCAGGCCGCTTTGAACGGATTGAATTTTCTTATTTATATATGAAATTTTGTTTACATATGTATAGTTTACCGAACTACCCAATTATGCGAAATTTCATGACAAAACCGAAATAATTACCAGAGAAAACTTAATCCGTTTCAAGCAGCCTGGCCTGACTATATCCTTAGTCCTCTGTTCCTATATAAAAAATTAAATTAAATATGTAAGTAAAAATGAATAAAAAATATTAAATATAAGTCAATCAGCCTATTGCAGTCCATTGCTGGACGTAGGCCTCCCCAAGGGAACGCCAAAGCGCACGATTACCCGCTTTCCTCATCCAGCCACCACCAGCGACCTTCCTCAGGTCATCAGTCCACCTGGCAAATAAACTAAGACTGGAAATATAAGTAGTGCAAGCAAAAACGAGTTGTTAATTTATTATAAGGGATGGTTAGGTTAGTAACTAGTCACGATCGCGAACTTTGGATTAATGTAGTTAAAATTTATAAAATTATGACGGTGGCAAGCTTTATGTAATATTTTTTGTCTGTCATTGTTTTTTTTTTAAATATAATATATCATGATCATTACTCTTAACTTTGATCTTATCGCATAACTATGACCAACTGATTCAATCTTCATACAGCTTGACAAAAAAAAGAGTTTGGCACGGTGACAAGTGGAATTAAATATTTAGTTTGCTGCCATTTCTGCTGGGTTGCTTTTTAGGGTTCCGTAGTAAAAAAGGAACCCTTATAGTTTCGGTCTGTCCGTTTGTCTGTCTGTCTGTCCGCGGCTTAGCTCAGAGACTCTTAGTACCAGAAGGCTGTAATTTGGCATGGATATACATATGAATCATGCCGACAAAGCTAAAGATAAAAACTTAAAAAAATTTTTTTAGCGTTCCTCTGGTACACGTCAAGAGGGGGTTATTTTTTTTTTTCACGATTACCTTATAGTGTGAGGTATCGTTGGATAGGTCTTTTAAAAACAATGGGGGTTTGCTAAGACCATTTTTCGATGCTAGTGTAAGTTTTAGAAATATTCCGTTTTAAAGTTCTTATTTTTGTTAGAGTCAAGTTTCCCCCCCCCCTCTACCAGCGAAACCGTTGTATATGGAAACGTGAAAATAATCATGGTAGTAGTGTATATGATGAATTAAAAAGTAAAACTATCAAAATCAAGTAGGCTTTACAGGTTATCGAATAATAGACCAACTTATAAAAAGTACTAGTACAAGTAAGAAATTTGGTACTACAAATATCAAAATATTTTGATGAATGTTAGAAGGCTGTAATTTGGCATGGACATACATATTAATTATGCCGTCAAAGCTAAAGAATAAAATCTTAAAAAAAAAAAATTTTTACGGTTCCTCTGGTACACGTGAAATTTCACGTGTACCAGAGTTTTTTAAATTCACGATTACCTTATGGTGTGAGGTATCGTTGGATAGGGTTTAAAAAAATGCTTACACGTGCTTAGCCAGTATTATTATCTCATTTGTATGCCATGTTGATTGTTATTCGTTAATTTACAATATTTTATAAATTAAGTAATTTTTCCTTTCCTATTTGACTACGAGGTGGCCACATGTGCGATAGATAAGCGCCCTAATTTTTTCCAAACTCTTTTTCCTTACCACATCCTACTTTGAGAATCCCAGGCTGGGGAAGAGTCACAAAAGAATGAGCCATTGTACAATACCAAAGTAGAGCAGCGGTAGATGAATTTATTATTAATAAAAATACTCGACTTATGGTTCCTTTTCTAAAGTCAAAGTCGAGGTATTTAGTGATGTCCAAAAAAACAATTGAAACAAAAGTTATCAGAATATTCTGTCGTAGTGTCAAGCGTATGCAGAGCAGAAGTCTTTTAGCTTCTATCGTTAATTTAGATTCAGAATCAATGCAGGCAACTTTTACGGCAGTTCAAATTTTTTTTTTTTTCCAGATGTATGCACTGACGCCGCTTGCGCTGCTAGCGTGGCTGCTCAACGCGCATGCGCTGCAAGTCGGTACGGGCATCGCTGACGTCACCGGCCCACCCGCAGAGATCGGATTTGTGAGATTTTTTTATCTTTTTTTGAGATTTGTGATATTTATGAAATTATTGGATGCAGTCAGGCAACACCACCGTTGAGGATAAAGGAAGATTTTTTGTTCGTAAGTCGTTTTACTTCTCTGAGCAATAGGTAAGTTTGTTTGTACCTACAACCTGAAAGAATGAAGAATGTCTATTACCCGAGGCTATTAATATTTGCTCCGAAATATGAAATGCTCCAGGAGAATAAAACAATAGTTTCTGAAGACAATAAAACATAGTTGATAAGTACATTAATTATAAAGTCAATAATAAATATACTTAGTTAATATTCCTATAATTAAAAACTTAGTAACAATACAGTACATCTTCTTATTCATGAGATTTACGTTAGCAGAGAAATTAGTAACCACTTGACAAAATGTCTCTACTAATGGTCTCTACTAAAAATTTATCGTACTTCACAACGTACCTCGAGCAGGAAAATAAAAATCATACTAAATAATCAAATCAACGGCCCGTTATGGCTGGTTTACACGTATTAAGTTGTCAAGTAGCAACTAAATTTTAACTAAATTTTAAGCGACTAAATTTTAAGTAAGTGTTTACACGTCATTTTAGTAGTTGAGCTCTTTAGTTAGCCCAAGATGGACGATCAACAGCGAATTCAAATCTGTAATAAATATAATAAATAAAATAATGAAGTATAATAAAATATTAATTTTTATATAATTAATATTATCTTATTATTTATTTTTTATATTATATTATTATAATTTTAAATGATTAATATTTAATATTCATAATATATTAATAATTAATGTTTTTATACCTATATAATAATATATATTAAAATATTTCCAAAAAATAAACATAAAACACTCGCACTTAACTTCGCACTTCGCATTTAACTTAAAATTAACTAAATCGCGCCTTTCCAAACGTGTTAAGTGACAGGCCACGCCCACCAACTTACCCGAAAAATAGAAAAAGTTCTAATCTACTTGTTTACTTGCACACTAAATTTTAACTTGCAACTTACTACTAAATTCGCTGTTTACACGCATTAAGTTGCTTAAAATTTAGTTAACTACTAAACAACTTAATACGTGTAAACCAGCCATAAACCAGCCATTACTGTCCACTGCTAGCTGGATTATGAGCCTCCTCCACTTACTAAATAATACTACAATTTAAACTAGTGGCTCTGTGAGCTGTAGACCTCGCGAGTCTGTATATCTCTTCATATTTATTTTCTCTCCACAAACATCCCCGACCCCTTGATTTTTTGATTTTATTTTATCTTATTTTATTGGATAAGAAATGTTATGTAGAGGAAAACAGCCTCAGCGGTAGACCTTGTAAGCCCCATAACTCCGTCATTTTTTAAATTTTCAAAAATTGACTCGACAAAAAAATTCGATTAATTTATCGAACCTGCTCACAAAATTTCACGAGAATCGGTTGAGAAACGCGACCTGTATAGTGAAACAAACAAACAAACAGATGGACAGATGGACATACAAAAGCAAATTTGGCCAAGCTGAAACAGAGACGCTTCGTTCGCTCGGTCATTAAAAACACTGGATAAAATAAAATGATATGTATAAAATAAATTTATTATTTTATAATCTAAAATAATTGAGAGGTGTAGTTGAAGAAATGTTACTTACTTAAGTTACTTACGTCACAACAAATTGTCATACAATAGGATAATAAAACGATTTCTTTTGTTCCATGCTTTATACTCTGATATTGAAGACCTTAAGCCGAATTACCTTAAATAATATATGTATCCTAAAGAATCTTACAATAGACGGACGATTACAAAAAACGGTTACAAAAAGGTCACAAAGATCAGATGCAAAATGAAATGAAATATCGAATGAACTTAGTAAAAATTGGGTTACGAGAGGTGAAGGTCAAACAAGTTCTGCTGGTGTTGGTTTGGTATCGATAAAGAAACTTTCGATCAATATGATCATTGAACCTTATACAACAAACATTAAACGGAGGATTGGATAAGTAGGAACTTACCGGAAAATTAAAGTGTTAGAGCATCTTAGTAGAGCATGATGCATCACTTAACGCATTTAGCACAACAGATTCGAAGAAACACCAGTTGATTATTGTTATTAAGTTTGGGAAATCGTATTTGCGCAGCCTGTCTTGCAAAGACCTCTTTATTATTACTATAGTAATGTGCTTACGCATTTTGTTTTTGGACAATTAATTTTGTCTCGCCTAGACACGAAAACAATGGATAGAGTATCAAATTAAACTATATTTCTTATAAAATGTCGACTAGACAGAGATCAGCCTCAGCATGCCGTTGAGTCATTGTATGCTACGTTGAAGTTTAGCTCAAGGTTGACAGCTGAACTAGATGTTTTGAAATCGAATGTTGATATTGTACCTTAATTTAGCTTTTGCAATCTTAGCAATTGTAATTATAGGAATGAACAGAAGTGACAAAGTGTGACTCAATTCTACAAAATACCGAAGAAATTCATAGCACTTCTAGAAAAAGGCATTGACTGTAATTTTCTAAGAGGTAAGAGCATTTGATAAAAATTATAAGTGTACGTTCGAGAAATCTATGGTATGGTATGGTATGGTATAGCGGGCTGGTTTCCGCAAACCGACGTCTGATGCGCCTATTTTGCGTGTGGGTAGGGTGGCTCACTACTCGAGCCACCCGATCTCCTCGAGGAACTGCAGCATACCACCGATGTTACCCAGCACCTCGGAGATCGTCCCCGGCGAACCGAGATACCTTGCCCGGTACATTGACACGCCCCGACACTCCAACAGCACGTGGGCGGCCGTCTCTTCCTTCTCCATGCATCCTCTGCATAAAGGGCTGTCCGTGACACCTATATTAAACAGATGCCTGTTAAAAGAACCGTGACCAGTTATGGCAATGGCTGCGATTCGTAGTTGTGGCTTCTTGAGTTGAAGCAGCGTACGTGTTACCCGGTGATTGACCGTCGGGAGGGCTTCCTTTGCCTGCCGACAGTCTCTGCACTGGGTCCAGTGGGTTTTATGTTGTTCAGTAGTGCGGTCCCTGAGCATGGAACGATACTGACTCGAGAAATCTAACAAATCTTTCAATTTGGAAAACCAAAGTGTATTTACTTAGGTACAAACTTACAGAGAAATCGAAGAACGATGGTAAAAATTACAACATGTTTGAATAATAAACAACTTTATTTGATTTTTGAATTTGTTACTTTTTTAGTAGATACATTTTTGCATTTGATGCACAAATAAATTCAAAATTTATGTTACATTATACTTAAATCGTCAGTGTGCTAAGGCACGCCAAGGACTTAAGAGTCCCCCAAGGATGAATAAACATTTTATTTGCAACCTGAAGAGAAGTAGAGAAAGCATAAACATTGTCAACTAATTTAACTATACAGTGTAATCTTCAGCTATGTACTACGATCGACAAACGATAGTGAAGTGTAGTGAGCGTGAGCCCATCTGTCTTACCAATCATCTATTTACGGAAGCCTACTCATCTACTATACTCTTATACTCATCTACTGTATTACTCAGAAATACGATTAGGTACCTACATCACGTTACATCAATTCGCCGTAGACCGTAGACAGACAGCAAATATTTTGAAACACGCTTTGAAAGTGGCAAAACATTATCAAACTATTATGTACTGTTTGACAACAATGAACCTGTCTGTTCTTCTATTCATAATGTACAATCACCATTGTCTAGCAACAGGTAAAGATGGTCCTTGACCATCGATTTGTGCTATTGGTACTGCGTTTTTTTAAGTTACAGCTTCAAATGACTCGCAGAGTTAGCTTTAATTTTATATTTATAGCTCGAAACCTTTGAAAGGAAAATCATTGTTGGACAATGATATGAAGTGCTGGCGTGCAGGCATGCAGGCATGCAATTGCAGTAATTAAGAATTACATTGAGATTTTTAATCATTGTTAATTTAAAATTGAATTTATGTGAATTTCTTTTAAATAAATTTTACATATCTCTTGCTCTGTAAGTAGTCACTTACTTCCTTGAATGCCGGGGTGTATGGATATCATTACAGCATAGGTTTCAAAACCTACCATGTAATGTTAACATTACAGCATAGGTTTTGGAATTTGAAAAAAGAATTGTCATACTCATACTGCAAGAAGAATATTTTTAAAAAGTTAATATTTTGTTTTCTCGGTATCGATTAGTTACTCGAATCGGAATCGAGACAATTTATATTAGAATTTATGAAGATTTTATTTTAAATATCGAACTATTTGTTTCGCAGTCACATCGTATGTTAGTTGAAATCGATTTAAAAATCAAACTGGCCAGCACGATTTGACGCGCTTGCGTGCCATAAAATCGTGAAGAGTAAAAAAGGCAGTCGACTAGCTAGGCGCGAAAGTAAATTCTTTTCGTGTTTTGGAGTTCTTTCTCAAAAGTTTTGAAAAATGTCAAGTGACGAAGACATGGATCTAACCCCCGATTTTATAAAAGAACAAGCAAAAACTGTTTTAGAAAACCTATTACCGCCGAACTCGAAAGAAAGATATTTAAAGGCATACGACGAATTTATGAAGTGGCGGTCAGAAAAAAAAGTTAAATCTCTTTCTGAAAGTGTTTTTATATCATATTTTAATGAATTATCTAAGAAGCTACAACCTTCCAGTTTATGGTGCTTTTATTCCATGCTAAAAGCTACAATGATGACAAAACATGACGTGAATTTGAAAGATTTTTCTAAACTTACTGCTTTCTTGAAAAGGCAGTCTGACGGCTTTAAAAGCAAGAAATCAGAAGGTATTTACTGCAGAAGAAGTACAAAAATTCTTAAATGAAGCTCCGGATTAAATTTATTTAGCAATAAAGGTACGTATTTACTTGCCCTTTTTAATAAGTTACCAAAATATTTCATAAAAATACTATGCGGATTTGGTGCATATAATACAACTTATGTCTTTTTTTACAGGTTGTTCTAATTTTTGGGATATCGGGTGCCTGCAGAACCGTGGAATTGACAAACTTGACAATAGAAAATGTAGGAAAACATAACAAATTACTACTCATAAAACTGCCGAACACGAAAACTAAAATTGACCGGTCATTTGTTGTGCATGAAGAATTTGCAAATTATGTTGAAAAATATCAAGCTCTTCGGCCTGAAAACATGGATACAAATCGTTTTTTTTCTTAATTACAGTAAAGGAAAATGCCACAGGCAAGTAATAGGAAAAAACAAATTTACAGGCATGCCAAAGCAAATAGCCACATATTTAAAACTGAGTAACGTAGAGTTATACACCGGGCATTGCTTTCGCAGAACATCAGCGACTCTATTGGCTGATTCTGGCGCCAACCTCACTCTGTTAAAAAGGCACGGCGGCTGGAAGTCCAGCAAAGTGGCCGAAGGTTATATCGAAGATCCGGTGGAAAACAAAAGCAAAATTACTTCTAAAATAACAGAAAATATAAACTTGAAATCGCCACGTCAAAGCACATCATCTGAGCCATTTTTTACTGAAGAAAATAGTACCAGTCAACTGCCGCCATTTACGATGCAAGAACCTCAAGTCACTCAAACTCAAGTCTTATCATCACAAACTCATACTCAAACTGTAAATATTCCTAAAAAGAACTTGACCATATCTTTTACAAATTGTTCTAATTTTACTATTAATTTTAATTAAATACACATGTTTCTCTTTAATAAATGTTCATAGAAACCTGCTTTCTTGTTTTTTTACTTACCTCACAATCGATATGTAAAGCAGAGTGTTTATCTCGGGTGTAAGCATCAATTGCATACTCGGGCTAATTAGCGCCCTCGCTGCGCTCAGGCGCCAAAAACCTCGTATGCAATTGATGTCATACAGCCCTTGGTTAACAATCTACTATTGTTTGGGTTCTTCGTATTTTTGCTTCATCGATGTAAGTAACTTTATGTTTAAACACTTACTTCGGTATTTTTATAAGTCCTATCTGTTAAGTTTGACCTCGCAACAGTAAAAGTGGTTTTTACATTCATTATTTTGCGGATAGGTGTTCTCATAGTAAGTTATATTTATTTCTGTCGCAAAACAATTCGCGCAACTACAAGTTTAAAGCGAGTTTTGATAAGTCGCTACTTGTACGATCGAACACAAATTAGTATAACCTTAATAACGCTATAAAATATGGAAAAGGGTACCTATGTATAAAACTTATATTAATAAAATCCTTTATCGAAAAGAATTTTCTTACAAATAAGGTGCCTAAGTTAGTCTAAATATCAATCAAAATCTTTGCTAGAGTTTGACCAAAAAAGTTGTCTCAAAACCCGCGACAATTTTAAAGTTGCGCCAAAAATTATAACGTGCGATTGATTTTATATTTTCAAGGAAACTGTCGATAGTTTTGTGAGCTAAATACGAATTCCAGCTATCTTTATTGCCTCAGATTTTTAAATTGCCGCCGTATTTCTGGGACAGCTAACGTTTGCCAGACTATTCTTGTTCTCTTTAATTAAAGCATTAACCATAGTTTTCAATTTCATGAATACGAATTGCCTAATTTTAATCTTGGATTTTTACATATAGACATTAGATTTTTCATTAGACCCGCCATTTTTTGTAAAAAAGCAAAAGGGTTCAACTAAAATGAAAGCCCAAGTCACACAGAGCCATGCCGAGGGCGGTCGGGGGCCGGGAAAGCGGGACGGTGCTATGGCGCGGCATAGTGCCGTCCCGCTTGTCCCGGCCCCGGACCGCGCCGCTCCCGCTCTGTGTGACTTGGGCTGCCCGCCACATACCACGCCTTCGCGTCTTGTCTTGCTTGACTTGCTTCACAAATCCCTACCTCATGTTATGCAGCGCAAGTGTCGCATCAGATTACAAAACTACTGCTGAGTGACCATTTGTGGCAGAATTCTGCTAATTTGTCAAATTTTCACTTAGGTAGGCAGAATTTAAGTTCATTTTGAATAAAAAAATGTGGCAGAATTTGTCGGATTTTATCCTTATAAATTTAAGGAAACAAGGACATTTAAAACCAAATATCACCAGTTATTTTATGGGAAATAATTTTACCAACCTTGGAATTTCAGTTCCAAAACGGAATTATGAACTGCAAAGTCTCAAAGTTTAGATCCAAGTACTTATTGGCGTACAATTGTATAACTTTTAAGTTTTGTCTTTGAAATAAGTTTATTTTTTCTTATTTTTCAACCTCAAAAAAAAGTATAGGGCAAATTTTTGTAATTTTTCTTTAGGCTGTTCGGTAGATTCCCTTTTTTCCAATGGTCACCCTGCTAGCTATCGTAGCCAGAACCGTAAAACAAAATATAAAAAAAAAACTATCAATCAGCCGACGAGCGTCTCGTAGTGACAGCTGCGCTGCGTCTCGGTAACTCTGGTTCTTGATTTGGCCGCTATTACTATTACACTCTATAATACTTATTGTTTACACTATGGGAAACAAGAACATCGATAAAATCAGAAAATGTTGCATAAGAAAGCGGAAAAAGAAGATTCGACATGCCGGTATGTTTGGGTGAGTAACACTTCATAAATTAAAACTATGTCGATCCTTTCCGGAATAAAGGTCGTAACCGCCAATTTAGCGAGAATTACTTTTTAATGCAGTTACCATGTTTTTTTATTCGTTTTATCGATCTATGTGCGATCGGGGTTATGAAACGTTTTCAACCTTTAGGTTCCTAATTGCTTTTACACATCAGTGTTATAAGGTCGATACTTGTTTGATTTGACATCAATGATATTATATACAGACTGAGTTTGACATGACATTTTAGACCTTGCATCATTCCTTGCATTGTAAGAAAAAAAAAGTGTTTGATAACTGGAAAAAACTTTAAGATCCCGATCGTATGTAGGTAGTAAAATAAATAAAACGGAATATAAATAAAATAGATACTTAAATTAAAGTAGTATGGAAGTTGTATATAACCTTTATTTAAATTAAAGTATTATTTACAAGGCGACGCGCCTCAAATTACTTAAACTAAAAATTACACTTATTTTTAACAAATTTATTGGTGATTTCTTGTAATGTCTAACAACTGGTCTGCTTTTATCATACTTACTACCTTTGTTTGGTTTTGTCTATTTTTTTGTTGTTTATTTTTAGGTATCGAAATAACCAGTCAGATAACAAGATAATAGCTGAATTTGTTCCCTTGGAACCAAAACATGAACCAAATGAGTAAGTCACAAATTCACAATAATACTTTCACACTGCTGTTTTTTTTTTTTTTTCATAATCATGGGCTGAACGATTAGCAGAGAAAATTAGCGTTAAAAATATAAAATAAATAATAAAATATGTTGTAGAGTTAATTCGCTAAAGTTAAAGATATTTGAAAAAAATCTTGAAATTATGATAAAATAGTTTTGAAGATACATACGATTAGATTTTTATGTAGTAAACCATTTTTATTTCACTTCTTTATGAACTATTTATCGCCAATTACTACAATTACTATTATAAAATTGTTTTTTTTTTTTCCTGTTATTTTAGAATTTTCCGCAAATCTCTATTATGTATTTTAGCAATTCTAATAAATAACTAGTGAAAGTACTAATATCTAATATATTATTTTTAACTGAAGCGAATAAAGAAAAAAAAAGAAAGGAAATCTATTTTTATCTTAGTCGTTCCTATATCATGTAGGTAACCTATAGTATTTCACAAAGGGGAGTAACCAAAATGGGCTTAGCCTTGAACAGCCACAACAAAATAATTAAAATCACGAAACATTTTGAAATAATATAATGATGAATTTATCCGCCTATATGGGAGTGTCAAAATAAATGTAAAAAAAATAATGTTTTGTAAGATTTTCAATCGATTGATAACGCCAAAACTAGTGTTGCCAAATACATTCTGATCTGACGAAAGTAATAAGAACGTTGATACTAAAATTCCAACATTTATGTGATATCCTTATTAAAGACAACTCAAAACAGTCAATATTATAATATTTTTTTTATGTTCATATTGAAGCCCAGAAGGTCAAACATTTTGGTTTCTGTCCTTTACTAAAATTCTTTTTTTTTGCAGGATTAGTTCATCAGAGACAAACAACGAATATTTAGAAGAGATACATGTCAATATTGTTGACGCTGAATTTGACAATAAAAAGCAAGTACCTACATACCTAATTAGGACACTTAAAGTAGAGCTGTAGGTGCTATAATATGATCAATGACAATAAATAAAAATTCTAAATTATTAAATTTATATTGCAGGACTTGTGCATTAGAGACAACTAAATCTAATAATGAAGATCCAATAGAAGTAGAAAAAGGAAATGAAGATTATCAGCTTATAAGCGGACGAAGAATTGTAGACATAAACTTTTTTATTCATCAATTTCAAGAGAAAGTACAACACAACAGTGTATTTGATTGCGAAGCGGGTGGTTTTCAACTGATTGGGGAAAAAAGAAAAGGATTAACATCAAAATTTAAACTTCAATGCAATTCATGCGGAGAAGTAGTAACGATCTCTTCCGAAAATACTGCTGATAAGGATAATGATGACGCAAATATAGCTGCAACCAAAGGCATCATGGCTGCTGGTATTGGACAAGCACAGTTTCAAAAGATTTGTTCTGCCATGACCGTTCCAGTGTTTACTCGACAGTTTTATACTAAACTTCAGGACAATGTGAAAAGTGGAAGGAAATCGAAGTTGAGTCCTTGAAGGCTGCAGCACAACGAGAAGAGAAAGTAGCAGCAATTAAAAAAGGCAAAGTAGATAGAGATGCTGACGTGCGAGGTCTTACGGCAATAATCTTTAGGCATCATTAGGTGCAGCTGCCATAATTGGTAAACGTTTTGGTGAAGTACCAAATGTGGGTAAACAAGTACCTACAAGTATAAGTAAGATGTTTTGAAAATTACAGCAGTTCAGCAGCCTGTATGGTGTCTCAAATAATCGTTAAGGACTTCAAATTTACAGTCGAAATTTACAATAAACTGCTTTAGAAAATCCCGCTGCGTATAAACATTGGTATGATCGCCGTGTTGAAGAGAGATTACAGTGAATGGCTGGATACAACAAAAAATTAAACAAAACCTCTAATTTTGGATTAATTCTGTAAACGAAATAACGCAGCACAAGACACGCCAGCTACTTGGTACTACCGAGGACCAGAACCAACTATGGCAAACGAATATTCACTTATGAAGGTGTGCAACTATTTAATAATTTACCGTCATCTTTATAAAAAATTTGATTCAATTATGAAATTTCAAACTAAATTAGCTCAGCATATCCTCACAAATTCTGTGTAAATGTGTAATTTTTATGAGCGATTTTACGTGAGTGGAAAGGCAATCATGTTTTGTTATTATCACTTAGTCTTTATGTAATGTGCTTAAAGTTCTTGTAATTTATCGGTGTGAAACGAACGACTGACTACTAATATCTATGTATTTTTTTTATTCTCATGCAAGTAATTTAAGATTTTTAATGAGAGATAAATATCTAGAAACCTAACCTAAACGAAAGAAGGAAGAGGACATTTCGTGCTTGGTAAAAAATATGCTTTATCAAACATTCTTGAGATGGGGCGGTGTCTTCTCTATACGTAGTAATAATAGCTCAATGTTATCAAAAGATTTATCACAAACGTTACATCTATTGCACATGGTATAGAAAAGAAGAAACGGGTACTGCAGCAATGGAAAAACAAGCGTGTCTTGTGGGATTTTTATTTATAGATAAAGATTATCCATTTCTTGGTGCTTTACCCGATGGTGTAGTGGGCCAGAATATGATTGTTGAAATAAAATGTCCTATCACTGCATTTAAAACAGAAAAAAAGGGCATTAAGTAATTAAATCTAAATTTTACGCACTGACAGTGATAAAAGACGAATGCAATAACAATGTATGTACCTAATTTTGTTATTACTGTCAGTACAAACGGCGTGTGGTGACGGCAGAGTAGAATACATTTGTCACCAACCCTAACTCTTCCCGTGGGTGTCATAAGAGGCGACTTAGGGACCACGCATTGAACAGGGAACGGGCAGCAGCGCTCTTTGAATCAGTAACCTTTTAATCTGCGATCTCCAACCCGCCTGCCAAGCGTGGAGATTATGGCAAAACCCTCCACTTGAGTGGAGGAGGCTCATAGTCCAGCAGTGGACTGTAACGGGCCGTTGATGTATCAGTACAAATTATATCGGCGGCGGCGTTATTTTGTGCTATCAGGTTCAAGGACAGTTGCTACACATTACTCGACGACAAAGTTTGATGTGTATGGGGGTCAAACGAACTAAAGGGTATTTTTTTCTAAATTTAAATCACTTCTATAATAATTGCATGCTACCAGAAATAACAGATTCAAGATATAAACGAGGAATGCAGCTGCATAAAATAAAATGTAACTGAATAGAAAGCAAGATATCATCTGCACTGCCAAACTGACTCTGACCCACTCTTCTACTCCTTTGCAAAGTGAGAACAATTAAAAATCTCACCCAATTCGATACCTAATGTTAAATTCGGATCCTTCCTCACCAGAATGACATCAATAACAGAGAGTTAGCTTTGAGGACCTCAGAGGAACAAAGGAGGATCGCTAAGCGATGCGCGTAAGAAATCTTTGATAAGGACCGAGTCTTCAGTATTAAGATATTAATTTTGTCAAATCGTTCGTTTATCGCTGCGTTCAAATTGAGTATTACAACTTTTAATTGTCTACCTTTTATTACCTCTGTCATAATGTTTTGATTTACTTTATGTATGTCCGTTTAAACTAGCTTTCCGCCCGCGGTTTCACCCGCGTTATTTGAGTTTTCCCGTGGGAATTAAGTGTTTTCCCGCGGTAAAAAGTAGCCTATGTCCTATTCCAGGGCGTAACCTTTATGTATACCAAGTTTCATCCTGATCCGTCCAGTGGTTCAAGCATGATTCGGCAACAAACATCCAAACATCTAAACTTTCGCATTTATAATATTAGTAGGATAATATCTGTGCTGACTGTGTTTAAGTAAACAAAGTTACAAAATTAAGCAATATGTGTTTTTAATTGCATTTTAATTAAAGACCTTATTAATACGTATTTATTATGATGATACATGCTTATTTATAAAACAACAAGCAACGGTAACAAGTCTATTGGCCATTCAAGTTTCATCAACAGCTCATATATGTCCCCACCGAGGGGCTCGAGCCCACCCTGAATCAGGGTTTAGGCCTTAAAAGTCAACCACGGTGGCCCAGTGCGGGTTGGTCAACTTCACACACAACCTTTTCTTCGTGGGAGTGTGCGCCGTGCAGGTTTCATCACGATATTTCCTTCACCGTAAGAGCGTTGAATAATCGTACATATGAATTCGAAAACACACTGGTACGTGGTGGGGTTCGAACCCGCGTCTCCCGGACGGGAGGCAGCGGCCCTAGCCACTAGACCACCGACGACGACGACGCTCTGATTCAAGTTTATTTACTACCTATTTCGGTAGGGCCTATTAATTTAATTTTATTATTATGTGAGTCATCGTGTATAGTTCTATACAAGGTTAGTATTATTTTGAATGCTGCATAATATCTCAATAATACTTACGGGTCGACCTGTAGGTATACTAATTATTGTATTAGTTCCATTTAAGGTAACCAATGGCCATGATATTAGGCTAGGCTATGATATAATATTATGAAGAATAGAATTATTTTTATTTAGCGTAAAGACAAAATATTATATTATTTAGAAGCATAAAAATTCATAAATATTTTTGCTACAGATGTCAAGACCATCAAAATAAGATTCACAAATATAGCCACTGCTGATTCACCCCCTCACCTGCTGATTTGCCGGAGTGCAATAAAAATTGAAAAAAATAGCTAGTTTGTGAGTGAGCCATTGGTGAGACGTGTATAATCAGAAGCTTCCTGTTGTTCTTAGAACTTACTCTTTAATCAATCAATCAGCCTATTGCAGTCCACTGCTGGACGTAGGCCTCCCCAAGGGCACGCCAAAGCGCACGATCTCCCGTTTTCCTCATCCAGCCACCACCAGCGACCTTCCTCAGGTCATCAGTCCACCTGGCAGGGGGGTGTACGTCCCACACTACGTTTCCCGAGACGTGATCTCCATTCGAGAACCCGTCTGCTCCAACGGTCGTCGGTTCTGCGACAGACGTGGCCAGCCCATTGCCACTTCAGCTTGCTACACTTCTGAACGATATCAACTACCTTGGTCCTCTGCCGGATGATTTCGTTTCGGATTTTATCCCGTAGCGAAATACCAAGCATAGATCTTTCCATGGCTCGCTGAACTTACTGGTTCACTGGAATCACTACTAGAATGACCATATTATACCCTCTAATTTATACTTAGGGCTGCATGAGAAATTTGGTTGGACTAGGATTAGAGGAAAATTGAGATTGATAGCTCTGCCAGTTTACTGAACAGATAATTTTTCCTTTAGAATCTGTGTATATCTCAGTTATAATTCATGACGAAAGTATTCTTGATCTCTCGTCTCAAAACTGTCTGATGCCGTGGTTTTATCGCTGAAGAAAGAATCTGTCTTTGTCCGAATAAGTACGAGTTGTTATTTATACGTTAACAGGATTCCAAATTATTAATTGTTTCTTTTTCTGTGTTTTCAGATGGGCTACGCGAAACTTGAGCAGAAAGGGCAAGGGATCCATCTCCGACAGTTTGCGAGAGCGTTCGTCTTGAAGGATGAGAGCAACGGACAGAGGATAGTGTTCGTCTCAGTCGACGCTGCAATGATGGGCAACGGAGTTAGACAGGAGGTGAACATTCATTCATTGGGTTTTTTAGGCAGTTTAGAACCCTTCCTTCAGGTCCGGGAAGTTGAATTCCTAAAATGTTGAATACGCAAAAGATGAATAAACAAAATGTTGAATCCTATAATGTTGATTTCCCAAAAATTTGAATTTACATCTCCCATAATGTTGAATTTATCAGGGCTTATGTTATGACCGTGGTGCGATGGTTGCTAATTGGTTATGTTCAAATAAATATCAGAAGCAAGATAAATGTCTGTTATTTGGTATGGTAGGTATGGCAAATAATTTACGTTTATTTTTTTATGCGTATTTAGAAAACAATAGAATAATAAAAAATATTAAACAAATATAATATTTAGAATTTGTTTTGTTTAGTTAGCTTAATATTTGTACTTTTTTACAGTAAATACAGTTTATAAATAATAATTTTAAACAGATGTCCAACTTTATTGTAAGCGTTGTTAGTACACTTAGTTAAGTATAGAGTGCGCTGTACCACTTGCCACATTTTCTAAAACGCGGTATCGAGATTTTTTCCCGTTTCATGACTACCCCGGCTAACACTCCTCAACTCATACTTACCTGGCACAGGGGACACCGTGATCAAGAAGGCGGTTCCCCCAGGGCGAGGCCCTCCCATTGCACTGCGGTTGGGTTGACCCCTGCGATTATCCCTAATGTGGATAACTCGGGTGCGTTATTTTTGGTAGTGGGAACTGCGTTCGCGCCGTTCCCCGTAATACATTCAAAACGTTCGTACGTAGCGTACACTGAATTAACCTGATATATAGAGCAATCGCCAATAATATTGTTGTGCGAATAATTAATAATAATATAATTCATTGCTTCGTTAAAAAATTTGGCGTTGGAATTTGATAGATAAAGACAGTATCACTCACAACTATCTTAAAATATAAAGTGGCCTTTCATGGGAAGTGGCCTTAGGTGACCCGATCCATAATAGGATTTGCTTGTGAAAATTTCCAGGTGATCAAACGCCTTCGCAAGCGCTACGGCCATACAATGTACGACGAAACGAACGTCATCATCAGCGGTACCCACACTCACTCTACTCCTGGCGGGTTTCTGATGGACTTCCTCTTTGACCTCACTATCCTTGGCTTCGTTAGGGAAACCTACAACGCTTACATCGCTGGAATATATAGGGTAAGTTGAGAAATGTCAATAAATGGAATAAATAATAATAGCAAATCGTAAAATTGAAAAAAAAAAAACAGTTATGTTATTTTTGTCAAATAAAAGACGATCATCAGAGATTTAACCACAATAACTAAGCGAATCTTGATAGATCTACGAAAGAAATATATTGACATACATAAAAACTTTACTTTGTTGCATGAAATAAATTACATAGCAATGAACTAAAATTATCAACAACATCAAATAAAATTATAATTTAAAATTATATTTTCTCGTTTTTTACTTGCTATTGTATTTTCTTCTTTTTATTATGCTAGTAATTTATAATTGTAATTTTCTGTTGATTCCAGAGCATTGTCATAGCCCACAATAATTTGGCCCCAGCAAAGATCCTGTATGGAGAGACAGAACTGTTGCATGCGAACATAAATAGATCTCCGAGTTCTTATTTACGGAACCCACCTGAGGAAAGAGCCAGGTAAACAATGTTTACTATCCCTCTTCCAGGGATGTTATGTTATAGACACCTAGCAATAAATATTTACAAGAAAATTTAGAGATATTAACAAGAAAAAGGCAATTCAAATTGCATTAAATCTGCATGATTATTATTGAGAGAGTCTTCAAAGACTTGATTATGTCATCCATATATTAGATCAGAAACAAAACTCTTGTATAAATTATTTGTTTCCATATTTGGTCCTGTTTCTTACTGCTCTTTAAAGTAGAATAATGAATGCATAACATCAACATCAACGGCCCGTTACAGTCCACTGCTGGAGGGTTTTGCCATAATCTGCACGCTTGGCAGGCGGGTTGGAGATCGCAGATTAAAAGGTTACTGTATCAGAGAGCGCTGCTGCCCGTTCCCTGTTCAATGTGTAGTCCCTAAGTCGCCTCTTACGACACCCACGGGAAGAGTAGGGGTTGGTGACAAATGTATTCTGCTCTGCCGTCACCACACGGCTAAAAATTAATGCATAAACAAAGAAGTAAACCTTCTGCCTACTGCAAGATTTCAGATCGAAGATCAGGTAAATCAACACCGCCTTTACAAATTTCCAGGTACAGTTACGACGTGGACAAAACTTTGGCGCAAGTCCGTTTCGTCAGCTCCAGCAGTGGGAAGATCGTTGGCGTCATCAACTGGTTCGCCGTCCATCCTACCAGCATGAACAACACCAACAGACTGATATCTTCAGACAACGTGGGTTACGCCTCCATATTGATGGAGAAAGCGTTGAATGGGAATAATACACTACCTGGGACGGTGAGGTTATTTTAAACTAGCGGTCCAACCGCGACTACGCTCGTTTTGTGTAAATTTTTCCCGTGGGAATAAGACCTTTTCCCGTAAAAAGTATCCTATGTGTTAATCCAGGTTACAAACTATTTTCTTTTCAAATTTCATCCAAATCCGTTGAGTACTTTAAGCGTGAAGGTGGAACAAACATCTAAACATCCAAATATATTTTTACATTTATAATATTAGTGTGATGTTCAAAGCAAGGCAAGGCGGGAGAGAATAAATATCGTTTGGGCATGCCCAAAGTATTGTATTCCAACTTAAAGCGTAGGTGGAGGTGGTATTTTGAATGAAAACTAGATGTTACACGAAAAGCCAGCAACAGCCAAAGAGGCAAAGAGGTATAGGTATGTACTCATACCTAACACAACTCGCAGCCACTTTTCATTTCAGAGAGCTCAAAACAAATTGTCATATTTCAAAAACTTCTTTACTAAAAAGAAATTGTTCTAACTGAAATTGATTATTATGCAGGGCAATTTGAATGTGTTTAGTCCATAGAACTAAACAAGTTTTTCTGAGTAAGGAATAAGTTATCAGATGAAAAATGATTTTTTTGTCATCCTTGGTACTCTAACAGAACTCAAAAGTCGAAAGTGTTCATTTTCACTCCGTAATAACTAAGTGAAAATCTTGTATTTTGTACTAACAGGGCAATGTAGTCTGCGCCTTTGCCTCAACGAACCTCGGCGACGTATCTCCCAACATCAAAGGTCCTCGGTGCTCCATATCCGGTAAAGTCTGCGACCAGGAGAAGCTGTTGTGCAATCTGCATGGTGAGGAGTGCTTCGCGTCAGGGCCAGGGAAAGACATGTTCGAGAGCACGAAGATTATAGCTACGAGATTGTTTGAAGCTGGCATGGTAAGCAATATTGAGTAACCCTATTAAAAGGAAATGACGTTTAAAGAGATTTTGATAAAAGCCATAAAACTAGCTCGGAGACTGAAAAAAGCTGAGTGTTATATTAAAAAAAGTAAAAAAGTGTTTATTCAGCTAAACATCTTCAATTAATTACAATGCACACTGATTCTCACACTAGGATACCCTGTGTTGTGAGTAATCAGCCCCTTCCTCCCTCTACTTACTTACTCACTCCGCTGGCTCAGCGATCCAAAGTGGATCTTGGCCTCCGAGACGAGAACACGCCATTCATTTCGATCTTGTTCAGTGGACTGCCAATCTTCGGCCTGCAACTCACGAAGATCGGCAATCACCAAGTCGCGCCCTCTGTATCTCGGGCGCCCGACTGCCCAGTCCGTCGCGACGCCTCGTACGCTCTCTTGACGG
Organism: Carpatolechia fugitivella; assembly: GCA_951230895.1. Lineage (NCBI taxonomy): Eukaryota > Metazoa > Arthropoda > Insecta > Lepidoptera > Gelechiidae > Carpatolechia > Carpatolechia fugitivella. The sequence continues at coordinate 15,816,042 of OX579655.1, read as the reverse complement.
CTCGATCCTCTCCCATCCTTTCTAGGTGTGCGTGTTATTCATAGGAAGAAAATAAAACATCACTTTCGGTTTTCAGAAAGTGCTGAATTCGCCCGGGGAGGATTTGACGGGTCCTCTCGGTATTGTCCACCAGTATGTCAATATGCCACTGGAAACTGCGTTCCCGTATGATCCGGTTACTGAAACTTTTAACAAAGTAAGTGAAATTCGTATTAGTTTATTTAATACAATAATAATACCAACAGCTGTTACCAATAACTAACTCGGACAGCCTGAAAAGTTGTAGTCCTATGTAAGATCAAAGATAACTTTAAATATTCACTTTCATCATTCTCCTGCCCTGTTCCCTTTATTTGGGGTCGGTGCAATATGTTTTCTTCTTCCATTCATCCCTGTCAGACGTCACATCACTATTCACTCCCTTCTTACACATATCTTTCACGCAATCCATCCATACTTTCCTGGGTCTACCCCTACCTGCTTTTCCATTCACTCTCATATCTAGCATACGTCTGGTGGTATGGGATTCCTGTCTCCGCATCACATGCCCAATGCCCATAACACGACAGCCGTTACTCCTTAACTTGTCCACTATGGGTGCCACTTTCTTTAAATGTTCGCTTTAATAGTCAATAATTAGATTTTTGTAACCAATTTATTACAATCAGATTCCGATTGCAAAGAGCGTCCGGGGGACGCGGGTTAGATCCCCACCACGTAACAATGTGTTTTTGAATTTCGAATTCATATGTTTGTTTGTTTGTCTCTTTAGAGCGAAAATGTTCGGGGCTGTCTCCCAGCCATGGGCTACAGTTTCGCGGCGGGCACCACGGACGGGCCGGGCGCCTTCGACTTCAAGCAAGGGGAGACCACATCCAACCCTCTGTGGAACGCTGTGAGGAACTTCATCGCTGAACCCACGAAGGAGGATATAGAGTGCCAGGCGCCCAAACCCATACTGCTGGCTACTGGACGAGTGAGATTCTATACCATTAAATTATATACTTAATCAGCCCATGAAAGCCTAATAAAATTGTATTGTAATGTAGATTTTGGAAGAAGAACTAAGAAAGCAGAAGATCAGCACAACATAATTCATAATTTTAAGGTAACTAATTACTACACTATCGCAATGGCGTAGCTGTAAAGATAGATGTATGACCGATAAATAAATAAATAAATAAACATAACGACACTCCATTTAACTCAACAGAACTTGCATCGATACATGAAGACATGCACCCATATAAAAAGTTGGTTAAACAAATTAGAAACGGCTTTTAGACATTTTGTCGTTGCCAAATCAAGACCTCTGATGTGCAAAGATGCAAGTTTTGTAAAAACTAAAAAAAAAAGCAAAATAAATGTATAAAAAATTGTACACACAGCTGCACACATGAGATATTTTGACTGTCAAGTGTCACATGGGAGTTTTTTTTCGTCACCTGTATCTATGCGAATATGTAAGATATTGACATAAGAGTTTTTGTGGAAGGTGGAGAATTTGATTTTCTACAATATGGTGTAAAAAAGTGATTTTCGTCCAGAGCGTCACATAAGATGTCTTGTTTTGGCAGCGATGAATTAGTAGATTCCAAGGGTACTGTCAAATTGTGGTTCTATTTGGATCCTTTTCATAACCATCTTAAACGGGAGTTTCACAATTTTCTAATGTTTTGATAGAATTTCAGCATTTGCAATTAGCATCCATAAATTCATTTTCCAGGCAAAATTTCCGTACGAATGGCAACCGAAAATAGTGTCCTGTTCGGTGGCCCAACTCGGAGGGTTATTCTTAGCTGCGGTTCCAGGGGAGTTCACCACCATGTCCGGGAGAAGGCTAAGGAATGTCGTGAAGAAGATGGGCGGGGCTCACCGAGTCGTCCTGGCTGGATTATCCAACATCTACTCGGATTATATCGCCACGCCTGAAGAATACCAGGTGAGTGCTAGTGGTCAGTCCTAAGTAGCCGAGTATTCAAGACTTTTATTTATCTATGAATGCAATGAATGAAGCCGTCGTTTCGGGATATGGCAGATTCGGGTTACGGCAGATTCGTATTAGAGCAGAAGTAAAAGCATCAAGAAAATTCGGTTGAAAACAGAGTGGGGTTAAACAAACGTAACTAATAAACAAACAAAAAACAAGCGAATGGCGGTCGATTTATCTGGGATCAACGGCACAGCAATAAGAGAAAGTCTTGAAGGAGTTGCATAGATTATACTTAAACGTTTTCTATTTCACCTCGTAGAACAATTTTTCTTTTTTAAAAAGCACGTAGTAGCCTTTGGTTAGGTAATGACAAGATATTTACATTGGGTCTCAAAAATCAATTTAAATTTAACGTTTTCAGGCTCAAAGATACGAAGCGGCTTCCACCATATACGGACCTCATACCTTGGACATTTACTTGAATAAATACGCTGAATTGGCTACAGCTTTAGCACAAGTAAGTTTTAAACAGATCCTACCCCTACTCATATTCCTTACGGGATGAGCGTAGCTTCTAGTGGCAGGAATATGAGATTTTTGGAACTACCCAATCTTGAATTTTGACCATCAAATGCTCCTATGACATTGACCTTGAATGCTAGCGCTGATTCCTGTCTCCTGACCTGACCCTGAAACTTCTTAGAAAAAGACAGGAGTTAACTAAAGGCGTGGTCAGAATAACTAAAGGCGAGGGCAGAAAGATTCAGAATTGTGGCAATTTTTTTTCCCAGGGTAAACAGCCCAACCCGGGCCCCGACCCCCCAGACTTCAAGGAGGATCTGATCACGCTGGTGCCGCCGGTCTTGTGGGACAGCACTCCCTGGCGCAAGGAGTTCGGAGACTGCGTGAAGCAACCTGCACTGGAGCATAGCTATGGGGACGTTGTCATGGCCTCTTTCGTAAGTTTCTGCTTGCTCTTTATCCACGGTACACGTGTTATTATGTTTTGAATCTAGAACGTGTGGCGTATATTTATGTGAAGTTGAGTGAAGTTAGAACTGCAACGTCAGAGCGTAGATGCATTCCAACTTCACTCAACCGCAAAATAGAAAATATTTTATTTTTATTTTTTGGTTCGCCAACAGTTATACATATTATAGCTTATAATAAATACGACATATTGGTAGTATGCTAAATATTATAACCTTTTACAGGCAAACACCACATATTAAATCTTAACATCAAAATACATGAAAAGAAAAACAAATAATAACTTAACTACTTATAGTCGAGTTATTATCGGATGAGTTCTGACAGCTGCAAAAATTTTTATACGATGTTAACAACTTTTTTTATAATATTCAGTCTAAAAACCATAATAGGTAAAATTTTAAAACAAACTACCTTCACCTCTTATTTTATCATTAAACAGTATGTAATTTTACTTAATAAATAAATAAATAAATGAAACAAAATTAAAAAGTTTTTTAAATTTTAATCAGTCAGAGCTCATCCTATAGTAACCCAAGTATAGTTTGATTCTGCGTGCATATCCGTTTTGTTACTTAGAAAATTTAATGATTTGGAAAGTCATGGGATAGCAGAGTTGGCACCAAGTACTGAATTTAAATATTGTATTTAAATTATCTTAACTTAGATTATACTTTATATCATTTAAATAAGAAACTTTGGTGTTTATTGTCTATTCTACGCGATACTTATTAATACAAACTGTAGCTTCGTAAAAGGTCCTCTGAAACACTGTTTTGACGGTAATCAGTATTAATAGCCTAAAAAGTAAAACAAGCATCTGGCATTATGCGATTCATGGCAATATGCGTACAGTGCGACACAATCAAGAGTAGAAATTAATTAATGCTGGAACTGAATTCTTTACCAAAGCAACAACAGATGATCTGGGGGCCGTTTCACGAAGCTACAAGTTACAAATTACAAGTAAAATTCCACGTACATTGCGTAGACGATTAGATAAAACGGTAAGGGCTTACAGTTTAGGTAAATTGGCTACGCAATGTATTTCAAATTGTAACTTGTTGCTTCGTGAAACGAGCCCTGGTATTGATTGGTTGCCAAAAACAGGAAGTGGCAATGATTATCTGAAAAATCATCAGTGTTGGCAATTTACTCCGTACAGCGCCCTCGTTTTCTGTTTGCTCTTTTGTGTCGTACTGTATCTGGCGTCATGCGTGCAAATCCCCGGAACTACAGTAATTATTGCACCTATTACGTCCGCCAGGTGGCGGGTCACCCCCGTAACGGCAACAAGCGCGGGCGGTACTTCGCCGTCGTGGAGAAGCTGGAGGTGGCTGAAGACGACAGCTGGACGGTCTACGCCACCGACGCCGATTGGGAAACTAAGTCAGTATAACGTGCCAAGTGGTTGCCTATCGCGGTGACGTCATTATTTCATAGAAAACAAGCAAGAACATATTTCGGCGCTGCCACTATGCCCTCCGTGGTGTAGTTGGTAAGCACGTTGGCAAATATGAACAAAATAAAAAAAAAAATCTGTCGAGATTCGAACTCAAGACTCAAAAACAAAATAGACATAGCAGACTCACGGTTTCCCGACTGAGCTATTGTGGCGTTGTAAACTGTTGGAGAATTACCTGTCCTTTTTAATGATATGGCGTACCAATTCTTTTAAGCCTGAAAACACGGAGAAATCCCGTTTTACTAAAAATAAAACCCAGCAAGATTGATTTATCGCCCCCGAAACCTCCTATATAAATGCTAAATTTAATCGAAATCGTTTGAGCCGTTTCCGAGATTCTTATTATATACCTATAAACGAAATCCCTCCGTACCGTATATAAATATATACAAGAATTACAATTTTGTATTGAAATATACGGGTAATTTCTCGTCATTTATCTGATTTAAGTATCGGTAGCCTCGAAAGACGGTCGCGCGGATTTTATAATAGGGAATCGGACTACTTTTTTTATATTATAAATCCAAACTTCTTAGTTTCTGCTACCGAAAACTAAAAGAATTTTTGCTCTATATTTAAAATTGACCGAGTTATAAAGATTTGAAATTCAAGATTAGACAGAGAGACACATACCCACTTGTGACGTCATTTGTTAGTAACGCCATATTATCTCCATACAAAAATACGTTTTTGAAAGAGACAGACAGATATTGAAACTTTAAAAGATCACTGTAAATTCGTTCTTCAACCGATTCTGTTTTTTTCTTCGCAAATCGTCTGCTACTAATCTATATTTTAAACATAATTCATAAAAAATATGGTGAACAGTCCGATCCCCTATTACACCAACATTACAATTTCTTCTTCCAGATACAGATGGCGGCGCGACAACTCCATCTTAGGCACGAGTTACGCGGACATCGAATGGGAAATTCCCCCGGGAACACCCCCGGGGGTGTACCGGATACACCACTACGGCAATTACAAGTACATCCTCGGAGGGATCTACAGCTACGACGGGTTCTCACAATCTTTTCAAGTGTCGTAAATGATAGTGGAAAGATTTTAACTTCATCAGATGTGATTCAAAAGTCTTTTACAGGATACGAGTATTCTTGTAATACGCTAATCTTAATTTTATGATAAGTTTGAATCTTGAAAAATCTTCTACATGAAAATAATAATAACGGAATTAATAAAACCAACAAAGATGGGTTGTACAAATACAGGGTGTAAATAAATTAGCTGACACTATTAAAAGGATCAACCTACCCATGAAACTGAACAACTTTCCCCAAGAAACATGGGCTGTCGGACGACAAAAAAGAAGTTGTCCCTTTCATACAAAACCGTGTGGCCTACTAGCTAATCGATTTATTATGGAAGATGCATATTTTTTACGTCCGACAGCCCATGTTTCTTGGGGAAAGTTGTTCAGTTTCATGGGTAGGTTGATCCTTTAAAATAGTGTCAGCATATTTACACCTTGTATAACAAGATGCTCGATAAACTCCGGACAGCGAGCACTTATTTATTTGTCTACTATTTTGTGTCGCATATTGTGTTTCTTAAATGACTAATTAGCAGCAGTTAGCATGCGTAGGTGGAACAGATAGTTAAACCAAAACTAAATCGATGATTGGCGTTTTACATCATATCTTCGCCAGACCTAATTATGAAGGTATAACAGTCGATAAAATATACCCTACCTACACCTACATGCTATCATGATTGATACTCTATATAACTAAGTGCAATGGAGCTCATTTTCTGCTGAAATAAATAATTTGAGAAAATGTTGGCTTGTCAAGTATAGATTTCTATATGACTGAAATAAAACCAATGAATTTGTAAAATATTCCAGTAAATATTTCTATAGCAGATTAAGTTATTTTAGATTATAAGTAAGTACAGTCTGTGGTAACTGGGCATGTTTAATTTTAAGATAAATTATATATTATCAAGTTTTTTTTATTAAAAACTATGTCTTCAGAATAATACGAGTATCTTGACCATAGAGGCCATTATTGAGGTTTAACATTCAATCTTTATTTTATATTTTTTTATATTCTTATTCTATTTTAATAGTTGTGTTCATTATGGTTTACCTAAATCATGACAAAACGTTTTGTATAATTAAACGACTTTTTTAATTCTTAAGCGATAAAAGTATTTTTGTAAATAAAAACTAATTTATCGATACGTATGTAAGTCTAAAAGTGGGCGTGTGTGTATGGAGAACACCCGCATTATAACAAACTATTGATTCATTAATAAAGTGCAACTTTGTAAAATTATCTAATACCATATATCTATTTTAATACTATAATGAAACGGGGCACCTGAAATTCGTGTATTTTAATAGACGTCTTCTATCATTTAGGAAAACTTTCTTCCCATTTCTACTTCGGTTTACAAATGTCCTTATCTTATTGTAATTTTTTTGGTATTTCTTTTCTTTACAGAGTAAAACAATAAAGAGGTTTTAGGTTGTAAAACTAGCAGTAATCCACCACGTTAGATATGTGTCTGATTATATTGCTTATTGTATTGTAAGTAGTATGCCACCGAAATGGGAGAAATGTACCTATGACTCTTGTCTTGAATTATTGTAGATAAATTTTGACTCCGTAGATAAATTACCTACCTATCAGTTTATCGTAGGATTATCACCACCTCCATGATTATCACTTACCTAAGACTTATTATCGAGATAATGTAAAATTTATAATGATATAATAAAAAAAAAAAAAAATTAAGTTGAAAATGTTAATGTGCCAATGCAGTGTCTAGATTTATGTGAAAATAATTTATAATTTAAAAATTTCGAAATAAAGAAAGGGAAATGAGTTTGATTTGTTTTATTGAATTACGATAATAGTTTGTTAGGTTGGCTCAAAAAAAGAATAAAAACAAATGTACGAAGCAGTTCTAATGAACTTGTAAAAAATACTGCGAGGATCGAGGACCCTTTTTGATGAAAAAAGAAATCATAAAGCTAATGCTTAAAAGTAAGAAACGCACTATTTAACATTTGTTACATTATAAACACTTACACACACACACACACACACACACACACACACACTTTTTTTCATGGTATAATAACCCGGTAGGTTATGACGTGTGTTATTAATTTGTTACATTGTTTTTGAAAGTCCTATTGCAAGAAAAGAAGCACAATATGACTTTCAAAACCAAATTTGGTTTTGCGAGCCATACTCGCGCCCATGCAAGCGCCCAGGATAACAGGCTAAGGGTGTCGCCGTCGACGGATACGTCTGGGAGGACACATCACATCACATTGTTTTTATAATGCTGTTTCTACAAAATAATTTTCTAACAAACGAATTAAAATGCTGAGTTACGACACACGTGCGTTAATTAATATTATTATTAAAAACATTGCATCGATTAACAACAATGTCGGCTTGTTTTAACCTACTTACCATTCTGATATCACATGTACAAATAGCAGGTAGGACATACAATCGACCCTCGTAAATATACCAGAGAATTTTTGGAATCAATACTTATCTATCTCTTTCTCTTATCAAGTTCATACAAACCAATTAAAAGAAAGGGTTCTGTACTTTTTATGTCATTTTCTTTGGTGAGATTGAACGAATTTGCGTGATTCCAACGGGTATTTTTATAAAAGCTAACTAATAAAATTTATATTACCGGAAGTGGGATTCTATGTTCAATAATGTATTACGAACACTCGATAATGTTAACTATCAATAGGGGAAGTTCGCGCATAAATAAGTATGAAAAACTGACCTGGACCCGGAACAGGTTTGTAAAAAAAATAATGTTTGCCAACCCCTTACAGAAGCTGCAATAACGGGCCAATTTCTTTTTACTCAAACCTTAATTTTTAAAGCTACGATAATTAACAAAGATTATGACATGGATTATTTTTATCATGGTGATTAATTTGTTTTAAGATATTAATAAAAAAAATTAATCTCTCCTTGTATGTCGGCTAGTGGTCCTCCGAATGGGCTGACAATATCTATCGATATTTTTTTGTTTAAATATTTTTTTAAGATTATAGAAGTGAGCAGGAGAATAAAACTTTAGTAACGTATAAGTGTGCTTTAATAACGGGCAAAAAAATCAAAAGGTATACCTATATATAATTTTATTTAGGTATTATTTTGTTTATTCGAAAACAATGAATAATAAAGATTTTTAAATCTAATCAATGTGTGTGTTACATCAGTGTTTGTAAATGAAAAAAATAAAGTAACTCAAATTGTGTAATCACCGAATTTTTGATCCAATTTTTTGACAAAGGCGTCGTCGTCGTCAGCGGGTCGGGGTGAGATAGCCGCACTTTGACTAAAGACCCTCTTTTACCAGGGTTTGTGAGGCCAGGTTGAAGGTCGCTCATCGATCTTAAGCCCCTCACGTTTATGGGACGTTACATTGCATTGAGTTTTAAACAAATAGGGCACGTTCGAGCCGGGCACGCTTCGGGGCGGGTTATTTGATTAGGTTAGTTTAAGTTTAAGTTAAACTTTGTAAATACTTTTATTGTTAGATCAAAACATTTTTGTAAGTAAGATAATAAAAAAAACTTCCTTTCACTGCAGAAGTATTAAAAAGATGATGAGAGAAAAGTTTACAACAAAACATCATTTTTTTTTCAGTAATGGCATTATCAGTAATAGGCAAAATCGTAATCACGGTGACTACCCTGGCCGTGATCGGGGGTGTGGCTGCTGTCATAGTATTAGTGATCAACCACGAGGGTGACTTTGATGTGACTACGACCACGACTGCGACTGAAGCCACTGTAGGGTCTACTGAAGCTCCAGGAGTGACTGAAGATCCAACGGATATGCCTTATGAAGTCGGCGTGGGCATCGCTGATATGACAGGGCCGTGTGTAGAAATTACCTTTGTAAGTGTTAGCAGAGTTAGTGAGAGCGTCGGTGGTCTATTGGTCTAGGGAGTCCGGGAGACGCAGGGTCGATCCCCACCACGTACCAATGTGTTTTTGAATTTCGAATTATTGGACACGCTCTTGCGGTGAAAGAAAACATCGTGGTGAAACCTGCCCACTTCTGCGAAGAAATTTAAAGGTTGTGTGTGAAGCAACCCGCACCTAAGACTAAGGCCTAATCGCCCTAATTCAGGGTAGGCTCAAGCCCCTCGGTGGGGACGTATATGAGCTGTTAATGAAATGTTTGCATATTTAATGTATCCTGTTTTAAAGTATGACTCCAGGCGGTTTAACGTGGGAAACTGACAAAAATGGTGGTGCGATAAACAGCGTCTGAAATCATAATTTGATATTTTAAGAACCTGCAATTTTTCCAGATGGGTTATGCAGAACTAAGCCAGAGAGGCGAAGGCATCCACCTGAGACAGTATTCCAGAGCATTCATATTCAAGAAGGGAGATACCAGGATTGTTCTGGTCACAGCTGATGTTCAAGCCATTGGTATCCACGTCAGGAGAGAGGTGAGACTGTCTGCAATATATTTCTTTATTTTTTTAGAGTGCTACAGTAAAGTATGGAAATTAATAGGATACTTGATCAGGCTTCGATCACAGAAGAGACTGATCGAAGTGATCAGGTAATTAGATAGATAGAAGGTGGACTTAGCCGATGATTGATAGGACCACACTAATATTATAAATGTGAAAATATATTTGGATGTTTAGATGTTTGCCCTGAAAACATATAAAATACGGTCACGTCACCACTGACAGCACACCCACCATGATGTGTTGCTTTTAGAAAAGTAATTTAGATTTTTATAGGTGTATATTTTAGATACTTAATACAATAATTAATCATCGATAAACATGGAGGGAGGCTTTTGTATTCTGCAATGAAATTACTCAGAAATAAAAATGATGTAAGATTAAAGTACGGTAAATAAATATGTGGTGACATCTCATATACGGCCATTTGATCCCAAACTAAGCTGAGCTTGTACTATGGGTATCATACAGCTGGTATATTATATTACGTGAATAGATAAATACATACTTATATACATAAACATTCAGACACTAGGCAAACACAAGTGTTCATCACACGAATGTTTGCCTTGGGCGGGATTCAAACCCGCGACCCTGTGCTTCGAAGGCAGGCACACTACCGACTAGGCTACAGGGCCGTCGATCATCTTTTTTTATGACTGCTGCATCCACTGATATAATATTTTAAATGTTTTACTGACTGTCACCTCTTTTATCCGTTACAATTTCCAGGTGGTACGAAACCTCCAAGCCCTCTACGGAGACGCCTACACCCTTCGCAATGTAATTTTAACCGGCACCCACACTCATAGCACTCCTGGAGGCTACTTGGTAGACTTCCTGCTAGACGTCTCTATTCTGGGCTTCTCCACCGAAACTTTCAACGCTTACGTCGATGGAATCACCAGGGTTAGTTTTTTTAGTTATCAGCTCATAAAATATTCCCAACGAGGGGCTTGAATTGAACCTTATACAAATTAGAGCGATCAGTTAATAATTTCAAACCGTATACTTTTCAAAATTTCAGAGTATAATCAGAGCGCACGAGAACATCGTTCCGGCGAGGTTGTTCTACGGAACCACGAGAGTTTCCAATGTTCACATGAACAGATCGCCCTACTCATATACTTACAATCCTCCAGAAGAGAGATTCAGGTAAGTTTCTTTATCTTCTGAATTCGTTTTCATTAGATCGATATCAACTTTTAATCAAGGAATCTGCGATTCCCCCAATCGCGCCCTACTCATACACCTACAATCCTCCCGAAGAGAGATTGAGGTAAGTTTTTTTATCTTCTGAATTCGTTTTCATTAGATCGATATCAACTTTTAATCAAGGAATCTGCGATTCCCCCAATCGCGCCCTACTCATACACCTACAATCCTCCCGAAGAGAGATTGAGGTAAGTTTTTTTATCTTCTGAATTCGTTTTCATTAGATCGATATCAACTTTTAATCAAGGAATCTGCGATTCCCCCAATCGCGCCCTACTCATACACCTACAATCCTCCCGAAGAGAGATTGAGGTAAGTTTTTTTATCTTCTGAATTCGTTTTCATTAGATCGATATCAACTTTTAATCAAGGAATCTGCGATTCCCCCAATCGCGCCCTACTCATACACCTACAATCCTCCCGAAGAGAGATTGAGGTAAGTTTTTTTATCTTCTGAATTCGTTTTCATTAGATCGATATCAACTTTTAATCAAGGAATCTGCGATTCCCCCAATCGCGCCCTACTCATACACCTACAATCCTCCCGAAGAGAGATTGAGGTAAGTTTTTTTATCTTCTGAATTCGTTTTCATTAGATCGATATCAACTTTTAATCAAGGAATCTGCGATTCCCCCAATCGCGCCCTACTCATACACCTACAATCCTCCCGAAGAGAGATTGAGGTAAGTTTTTTTATCTTCTGAATTCGTTTTCATTAGATCGATATCAACTTTTAATCAAGGAATCTGCGATTCCCCCAATCGCGCCCTACTCATACACCTACAATCCTCCCGAAGAGAGATTGAGGTAAGTTTTTTTATCTTCTGAATTCGTTTTCATTAGATCGATATCAACTTTTAATCAAGGAATCTGCGATTCCCCCAATCGCACCCTACTCATACACCTACAATCTTCCAAAAGAGAGATTGAGGTAAGTTTCTTTATCTTCTGAATTCGTTTTCATTAGATCGATATCAACTTTTAATCAAGGAATCTGCGATTCCCCCAATCGCGCCCTACTCATACACCTACAATCCTCCCGAAGAGAGATTGAGGTAAGTTTTTTTATCTTCTGAATTCGTTTTCATTAGATCGATATCAACTTTTAATCAAGGAATCTGCGATTCCCCCAATCGCACCCTACTCATACACCTACAATCTTCCAAAAGAGAGATTGAGGTAAGTTTCTTTATCTTCTGAATTCGTTTTCATTAGATCGATATCAACTTTTAATCAAGGAATCTGCGATTCCCCCAATCGCGCCCTACTCATACACCTACAATCCTCCAGAAGAGAGATTCAGGTAAGTTTTTTTATCTTCTGAATTCGTTTTCATTAGATCGATATCAACTTTTAATCAAGGAATCTGCGATTCCCCCAATCGCGCCCTACTCATACACCTACAATCCTCCCGAAGAGAGATTGAGGTAAGTTTTTTTATCTTCTGAATTCGTTTTCATTAGATCGATATCAACTTTTAATCAAGGAATCTGCGATTCCCCCAATCGCGCCCTACTCATACACCTACAATCCTCCCGAAGAGAGATTGAGGTAAGTTTTTTTATCTTCTGAATTCGTTTTCATTAGATCGATATCAACTTTTAATCAAGGAATCTGCGATTCCCCCAATCGCACCCTACTCATACACCTACAATCTTCCAAAAGAGAGATTGAGGTAAGTTTCTTTATCTTCTGAATTCGTTTTCATTAGATCGATATCAACTTTTAATCAAGGAATCTGCGATTCCCCCAATCGCGCCCTACTCATACACCTACAATCCTCCCGAAGAGAGATTGAGGTAAGTTTTTTTATCTTCTGAATTCGTTTTCATTAGATCGATATCAACTTTTAATCAAGGAATCTGCGATTCCCCCAATCGCACCCTACTCATACACCTACAATCTTCCAAAAGAGAGATTGAGGTAAGTTTCTTTATCTTCTGAATTCGTTTTCATTAGATCGATATCAACTTTTAATCAAGGAATCTGCGATTCCCCCAATCGCACCCTACTCATACACCTACAATCTTCCAAAAGAGAGATTGAGGTAAGTTTCTTTATCTTCTGAATTCGTTTTCATTAGATCGATATCAACTTTTAATCAAGGAATCTGCGATTTGGGGTGAGGGGCAGTCATCATCGTTTGCCTGCTGTAAGCTAATAATATTGACGATTGCTTGTCAACATGGTAGAACCACTTCATTACCACTTTGGAACCGGGTATACAGCAACAATTAACTATAAGGCTTCTGCTCTTGTAAATGATTCTTCAAATAACGTTTAAGATACGACATGGACACCGACGACTCTCTATACCAAGTCCGAATCGTCAAATCAGACGGGAATCTCCACGGTGTTCTCAACTGGTTCGCTGTCCACACAACCAGCTTGAACATGAGCAACACGTTGATATCATCTGACAACTTCGGTTTCGCTGCCCTGATGATGGAGAAAACTTTGAACCCTTCTAGCCAAGTTGGACAGGTGGGTGAAGGAAGAAAGCAATTTATTGTTTAATGGTGGCAGCTGTTGTTATTGTCCTGAAATTATAGAGACCACAAGATCAATGTCATTCGTATACGAATTTTATAAAGAAGTAGTTTCAAAGATGAGCTAGTCATTCATAAGATACGCATTCCCACCGGAGGGTCCGAGCCTACCCTACATAAACAAACTAAAACACGACAATGGGTTAATACGGACATTAAACATTAATATGTTTTGAAAACTACAAATCACACCCTGGTATTATTAATTTCCAGCCAGATGTAGTAGCCGGTTTCTTCTCATCCAACCTTGGTGATGTATCACCCAACATACGCGGTGCCCGCTGTGAGTTCAGCGGAGAAGAATGCGACAACCATTTCCTGCTGTGTGGTTTGGAGGAGAGGTGCTACGCCTTAGGACCGGGAGACGACATGTACGAGAGTGCCAGGATCATTGGCACTGCTGTTTACGAAGGAGCCTTGGTAAGATTTATAATAAATTAGAAGGATAAGTGAAATAATCTATTTAAATCATAATAAGACCAAAAACAAGGAGAAGATAAGTTCAAGGTTAATGACCAGCGTGGGAAAAAGTTTGCGAGCACAATTTTAATGTTGAAAGTTACAAAATATTTTTTTCCAATAGCATTAGGTATCAAATAGCGCTATTTTGTAGGTATTTGCTTGCATGTTCAGAGCAATTTTGACATATATACCTACATGCTTTTAGTATTATTGTATATTGGCATATTTTCCGAACAATTTCAGGAAGTTCTCAATTCACCAGGCGAAGAGTTAACAGGAGAACTGGCTGTGGTACATCAATTCGTGGAAATGTCTGAAGAAACAGTTTCTAGATACGATCCTGTAACTAGAACTTTCAACCCCGTAAGTTTATAAATCATAAATCATTTATTGCAAGTCACAGTTGGTACATAGAAGGTCTTATGAATATAGGGTACAGTATTTTGTGACACCCTGCAAGGGCGCAGCAATCTTGTGAGAGAGAGCATTATTTCACCTACTTAATAACTCAAATTATTAAACAAGTTATAAACAAGTTATAAGTACATTATTATTCTGGGATGAATGTTGATGGCGTTAAGATTTCGTCTATCGCTTTATAATTCTTAGATAAGAAGTCGTATTGGCATATTTGATTGAGTGATTTGATAAAAGGATGATGTAGCGTTAAAAAAGATTTTACGAATTACTTTATACCTATAGAATTGAGTAATAATCGAAACAACTAACCGTGATAGATGAATTAATAGTGAATAAAAGAATAACATAGTTCCCCTTCCTCTAGCTAGGATCTATGGTCAAATCGTTCTTGAGTTATAGAAATACTAAATAGAAAACGCTCTGGTGGAGTGGAATCTAGTTGTGTTTGATTTTGGTCCTTCCGAGAAAGAGGGTCGATTTTATAATGCATGTAAGAACTTTGTTGTTATAAAAGGAGATGATGTTATAGTAAAATATCTTACGAGTTTTTTTATATTCTAGAACGATTTTATAATGCATGTAAGAACTTTGTTGTTATAAAAGGAGATGATGTTATAGTAAAATGTCTTACGAGTTTTTTTATATTCTAGAACGAACCAGTAAGCGGTTGTGTATCAGCTATGGGGTACAGTTTCGCATCTGGGACCATCGACGGTGCCAATACACTCAATATAACACAGGTAAGCATGATAATTTGGTAAAACAATTGGGGTTTTAATAGAAAATAGCAGGGTGTCTAAGAAATGAATCACACCCTTGGCGAAGTCCTCGAAGACCAGGGCCCTGGTGTGCTGATGGTGAATTTTGAAGTTTTCTGTCGCTAGGTTCGTAGTTGGCTCGTGCAGTTTTAGATCGATGCCGGATTTTTTTTTATTTTAGTAATTTATTTTGCAAGCGCAAGGCGTCACGCAGCGTCCGCGGTAGTAGCTATTAATAATTCCAAATTCGAAAAGACTGCGTTCCATTACACGAAGAAGGCATTGGGATATTGTGAACTGATCCATTCTCAAAAATAATAAAAAGAAATAATTTGAAGAAGATAATATTGCTTTGTGCTAATTATATCAACTAAACCTTAATTATATTGAAAGCAACACAGGGTCTTATTTATCTGAGTACAGAACAGACCTAATCACGACGACGGCTCTTAGCGTAAAGGAAAAATGTTAAGGTTTTTGTTATGAAGCCTATGTAAGCACGTTTATTTAAAACAAAGTAGGAACAGTAGAGTTCTAACTTCCTTCAGATAATAAATACAAACTTCACTTCAATTTCAGGGAACGATCGTGGGTAACCCTTTGCTGGACACAATCAGTGGGATTGTTATGGATCCGACTGAGGAAGACGTAGAATGCCATGCGCCAAAGCCTATATTATTAGCAACAGGAAGGGTAAGTATAAACTACAAAAAAGTACAATAAGTGTAAGTCGTAAGGAGGTAACAACTTAAGCAATTGATGATTATTGTTACAGATTACGTGTGTTAACGAAATATCTAATAAATTATAAAGCAGAAAATTAAAAAGAAAAATCGGCAACATTTTGATTTTTCTGTTTATAATTATTATGAGTTAAGCAATTTTGGGGATAGCATACATAAACTTAACAAACACAAAATTATGAGTTTTTTTCCACAATTTTAACACAAGTTTATGCTTCATATCTTGACAAATGAACGATGATTGTATTTTCCAGGGAACTTTCCCCATACCCTGGCATCCACGCATTGTCTCCGTAACCCTCATCTGGCTGGCTGACTTCGTCATAGCTGGAGTGCCAGGCGAGCCCACCACCATGTCGGGAAGACGCATCAGGGACGTCGTCGGCTCCGTCATGGAAACCAACGGCTTCGAGCCGAGAGTTGCCGTGTCTGGGCTCACAAATGAATACATCCATTACGTGGCCACTTATGAAGAGTATCAGGTCGGTGGACAGATTTGTAGGATGGAATTATTGTTTCAATTAGAAGCTCAAGACATAGACCTTTACATCTTGAATTTAACCAGTTTTGAATTTATTACGCTATTTAGGAATAACATTAATTTTGATTCTTTTTCGAACCACCTTCAAAGTCACTTTCAGGTAAATTACAAGCTGGTGAAATAATTAATTAAAATTGTTGACATTTATGACGGTTGCCAGCTTACAAGGTTTATCGCTGAGGAGGCTGTTTTCTTCTACAGGTCACATTTTTCAAACGATAAAAATAATAATAAAATAATAGTACATTACGATACAAGGAACGTAATGTAGTGAGTAGTGCGTACGCCTTGTGTCGAGTGTGAAGCTTTGATCTCGGGTCCAGAAATTTTAATAGATTTTTATGCTCAAAAGCGAAATTCA
The DNA here is from genome assembly GCA_951230895.1 of Carpatolechia fugitivella. Classification (NCBI taxonomy): domain Eukaryota; kingdom Metazoa; phylum Arthropoda; class Insecta; order Lepidoptera; family Gelechiidae; genus Carpatolechia; species Carpatolechia fugitivella. The sequence goes on along the minus strand of OX579655.1, from coordinate 15,799,102 downwards.
GTGCTAAATTACTATATGGAAACAAGAATTGCATCGTAACATATGGAAATTTGAAGAATCTGGTGAGCAAAGGGTGAAATATACATCGTAAAAGTGCCAAATACGTCGGGAGACCTCTATATATGCGCACAAACATATCTATCTACAGCTTTACAGCTTAGCTGTCATTGTTCACTCACACAGAGTACGAAGTGTCGTTTAGAAATATTAGAACGTCACCCTGACAGATACGGTGTTGCCAGTTTTCAACGAAATTTTAGCTTTTAGTAGAAAATTGTTAAGACCCAACGAAAGAAAGTTTGCATCTGTACACTTGGATTGGGGTGTTTATTACTGAACACGAAATAGATTTGTAAACACGTATATTGCACTGAAGCTTTGTATTTACTCTTGGGAACCTGTAACAAGTAACGTTAAAAATGAGAAACTGTGCAGCGTGTTTGAAGCACATTTCGGTGTGTGATTTATTGGACTGCATAAAATGCAAGGGACACTTCCATTTCGAATGTGTAAATCTAAAAGAATGCTATTTTAAGGCTAATAAACAAGAACTCGAGCGAACTTGGGTGTGTCCGGACTGCTGCAGAATCACGCGTAGACCTAGAAATGATGACGCAGCGCCGGCTAGTCCCTTGGCACGGGCATCGGATGTGGTTGGTAGTAATGATTCTATCTCCGGGAACAAGACCAAGCCTGGCACTGACATGGTCAAGTCAAGCGTTACTACCAATACTACTAATGCTACTAATGATGACATCCTCAAAGAATTGAAACTTTTCCGTGATCACGTGACTATGATGCTCCACAATCAAGACACTCGTTTAACCGCTATTTCGGCGTCAGTCACACACCTAAAAACTAAGCTGGAAGAACTAGATAATAAGTATACCACACTGAAGTTGGATTTGGACGGACTTGCAAAAACATCTGATGCACTTTCCGATGACCAATTTAACATGCGAACCGTATTGGACAGTAATGTAACCCAGCTTCGAGACTTAGAGAAAAAGAACGTGACGTTAGAACAAAACCTAGAATGCATTAGGGCGAAAGTCCTTGGCGTCGAAAAGGTATGCAATGGTTTGCAGGACACGGTATCAGCGAACCAAGTGCAGTCAGGAGTAAGAACTTACAGAGAAGCTGTTGCAGATATACCAGCCAAAGACACCAGCGTAAATCTGGAGGTACCTAGATCTAGGAATGGAGGCTCTCCTGGGATGAGACATAGTACCATGTCACGCGTTGACAATGGCCCCATAAAGGGGGTCGGAAAGCAAAGTGACCTTATACGCTCCATTGAGAAATCTAGAAGAATACACGCGTGTTTCTTCGCCCAGAATACAACAACAGAATCGGTCAAGAACTACATGAACCAGGTAAAACCAGGTGGTAATAACCAAGTAGAGAGGCTCAACCTGAAGCATGGTTATTATGCCTCTTTCATGTTGACCGTGAAGGAGAGCGATTTCCATATATTTATGCTATCCGAATCCTGGCCAGAAGGCATTGAAGTGCGTGAGTGGTTTCGAAGAGGCGCCGGGCGTTCTACGGGAGTTCGCCGTCACCCAGCTTCCGGTCGCAAGCTCTCCACTAAGGGTGATGCGCAAACAAAGATCACAGTCACGTAAAATAGTGTCACACCATGATCATATAACTAAAAATCAGACCACATTAGGAATTATGTATCAAAATGTCCGTGGTCTGAAAACAAAACTTCGGACTTGGCGTCAGAATTTGAAACTTATTAGTATAGATTTTGTAGCTGTGACGGAAACAAATTTGGACTCCTCAGTATATGACGGTGAAGTAATCCCAATTGGATGGAGCGTTTTAAGGCGTGATCGTGTCAAGCGTGGTGGTGGTGTACTGCTTGTATTAAGACCGGGCCTGCACATGCGCCGCTGTCCCGAGCTGGAAACCGATAATGGAGAAGATCTCTGGGCTTGTGTTGATTACAAGGGCTATCAATGTTATGTCTGTGTGGTCTACTTGAGCCCTTCATCGAAAGATGAGGACTATATGACTTGGTTTACTAAGGTTGAAGATAACATTTCCAAAATTGACCGTAGAAAAACTGTAATTGTGCTAGGTGACTTTAATCTTAATAGCGCAAGTAAAAATATTATCAATTATTGCAATTATTTTTTGACGTATTGTGATTTTGTTGAGCATAATGAAATACTTAACGATTATGGTGGTAAGCTGGATGTTGTGTGGGTGCGCAGGGGTGATCATGAGGCCTGTGTGATTGTTGGTGAGAGTATGGTCGAGAGAGTGGATCGATATCATCCCCCGTTGAGTGTTACTCTGAAGTTCAGGAAGGTAGGTGGTGATCTTCTACTTGAGCCTAGTAATATAGATGCGACGACTGACTGGAATTTTGCTAGGGCTAACTTCGAAGTCATGTATGACATGATGAGGGAGATCGACTGGGGCCCTGTGTTTTCTGAGAATGATGTGGATGGGGCTGTTAATAGTCTTTACCTCCTCATATATGATATTTTTAACAAATGCGTTCCCAAAAAAAAACGCTCTAATAAGTGTACGCGTAGGTACCCTACTTGGTATACCAAAGATATCATAGCTGACCTCAAGATGAAGGCCAATTTACACAAAATGTGGAAGGCATCAAGTGATCCATACGTCTACAGTTTTTTCAGTGCGATGCGAGCTGATATCAGGAACAGAATGTCGGTAGCGTATGAGGCGTACCTTCAATGCACCGGGAACAAAATCGCCGAGGATCCGCGAAGCTTCTGGGCTCACGTGGCTAATCTGAAGTCGAAGGGAGGCTTCGACCCCAGTATTACCTATAACGGGATAAGGCACAGTGCAAAAGCTGCAGCAAATGCGTTTGCAGATTATTTTAGCGGTGTGTTTCTGGCACAGGTCCCAAATCTGGACGCCAGTAGTGTATCCTCCCGGACGATGAATAGCTGTAGAATAGATATTGCAAGTATTGAATATGATGAGGTGGTGGCGGCGATCAATAGGTTGAAACCACGTAGTGCGGTCGGACCGGATGGCATACCGGCCTACATAGTAAAGGCTTTCAACAAAAAATTTGCTGAGCCCTTGGTTCACATTCTGAATCTATCCCTTAAAACTGGTACCTACCCTACGCGGTGGAAGGTGTCCCGGGTAACACCGATATTGAAGTCAGGTGATAAAGCGCTGGCCGAAAACTTCCGTCCTATAGGAGTCCTATCACCGTTTGCCAAGGTTAATGAAATGGTCCTACATACAAGGATCTACAGACAGATTGAACCTCATCTCAGTGATGCACAGCATGCGTTCAGGAAAGGTCGTTCAGTCAATACGAATCTGCTTACTTTGGTGGATGTAGTAGCTGATTGTTTAGATAAAAACTGTCAAGTGGATGTGGCCTACCTAGATTTTAGAAAAGCTTTTGACCAGGTGGACAATGATGTTCTTTTAAGCAAACTAGGAGTGGCAGGCTTTTCACCGAGGCTTCTGAAACTTTTTTCGGACTACTTGCGTGACCGCAGGCAATTTGTTCGCCTGGGATGCTACGATTCAGAACCCTACCATACAAGATCGGGTGTGAGCCAGGGATCCTCTTTGGGGCCTTTGCTTTTTACAATAATGGTAAATGATTTGGCTGATTGCCTCAGTGGTAGTATTGGTTTGTTGTACGCCGATGACTTTAAGGTCATTACCAAAATATATACTCAGGCGGACTGTACATTAATGCAACAAAATTTAGACCGAGTGATGAAGTGGAGTGAGGAAAACCGGTTGTATCTTAATACTGATAAATGCTCAATTATGAGTTTTACTAGATCAACCAAGGCCATAACAGCACAATATCACCTCTGTAAGGTCACAATTGCAAGAACACGCTTGGTTGTGGACCTGGGAGTTCTTTTTGACCCTGAATTGAGCTTCCGTGACCATATTAGTAAGCTAGCTGCAGAATGCTTTAAAAGGCTTGGTTTCGTTACTAGGAACTGCAGAGATTTTTCGAATCCCAAGATCACTGTCATTCTGTATAACGCGTTGGTAAGATCAAAACTGGAGTCAAGTGCATGTGTCTGGAATCCGCACGAAGAGTCATACACCTTGATGCTCGAAAAAGTGCAAAAGCGCTTTCTAAGGTTCCTGTATCAGCAAAAGTATGGTTATTATCCTTTTATGTACCCGACCAAGTTTTTGCTGGGGATCTTAGCTTACAATTCACTTGAAACGCGAAGGCTGTATGAGCAAGTAATCATGGTATGTAAGCTGCTGCGGGGCAGGATAGATTCTCCGGAGCTTTTTAACCGGGTAGGCCGACTTTTTGTACCGGGAAACTACACAAGATTCCGAGCCGTGCATTTGTTTGCTGTCCCGCGTGCGCGTACCGTAGCTAGGGCTCAGTCCCCACTCTGCAGAGCCCTGAACGCTCTAAATGGGCTCCTGACTGCGCAACCCCAATGTGATGTGTTTGCTGATGCATGGACAGTGATTGGGAGACTTGTTATGAGTTTTTGTGAAAAATGTGAATAATTAGGGCGTGGGTGTTGTGTGTGTGTTATATGTATGTGTGTGTATGAAAATTCATAATGTACTTAATATAGAATGACAACATAAACTTGTATGACAATACACCTAAGTGGTGCGTAACTGTCGTGGAATTAAAGTATCAGTTTGTATATTTAATGACTAATTATAATATGTTATGAATGTAACGTTTTGGCTATGCTGTAAAGTTATATTTATTGGTATGATGATGAATAAATCGTAGTTTGTTATAAAACCTAAAAAAAAAAAAAAAAAAAAAAAAAAAAAAAAAAAAAAAAAAAAAAAAAATTATTGCCTTAATAAGCACATTTGACGTGTGACAACCAATAAGTAAAGAAAAAATAGAAAGGTAAATTCTTGAAATATGTTTTGTTTATCCTCAGCTGCAACGTTACGAAGCAGCTTCAACAATCTACGGCCCTTACACGCTTGATATCTTTTTAAACAAGTTCCGGGATTTCACCACAGTGGCTATACAGGTATTCTTTTTACCCCATTTCCTTTTATTAATTTTGTGTCATCTTCACTATGCAAACAACATCTGTTCTTATTTTTCAGTGTTTATTTGTTTTGTTTGAATGAATTTAGACTTTGTTTATTTGAATGTTGTCTGTTCTCATGTCCTTTAATAGCAAGTGTAATATTAGTTACATAGTCATGACAATTAATATAGCTTGATTTTTTGTCTTATTTGTTACCTATAATAACTTCGTGTTTCATTTTCTGTAAGTTAACAAGGCGCTTGTAGTTATGGGCAATGCATCCTTTTTCCTTCCTAGGGAGGTACTGTAGAAGCCGGACCTGAGCCAGAAAACAATTTGAACCGGACTATCTCTCTAATTCTGCCAGTGGTGCTGGACGGCGCTCCTCTAGGCTCCAACTTCGGAGACGTTTTGGAACAACCTGTTGAAACTGTAGCAAGAGGGCAGACAGTCAGAGCTACTTTTGTAAGTATACAATGTCTAAAAAAATACTTTCTTGGACACTGACTCCTTGTAGCACAATCATGATTGAAATCATTGAACAAGCTTCAAGAATGGTCAATCAGACATTTAAATTCTAGTTGGTGCTAGTAATTTATGAAACTTTTTGTTCAGGTAGCAGCGAATCCAAGAAACGATATAAAACAAGAGTCAACGCATGCGGCGATTGAAAGACTAGAGATCGACGAATGGAGGGTCGTTGCCACTGACGCGGATTTAGAAACCAAGTGAGTGATGTAGATATAAAAAGAAACTCAATTTAAACAAAGGAGCGTCACCACAGCCCTTCAATTATACTGATATCGCGTGCAGAAAAGCTTGGCTGATCCCAAGAGCGATGTAATAGTAGATTGTAGCATCGAGCGTAAAGTGAGTTATTAATGCACGAGTGTCATATTGGTGCCTGAACGCAAGCGAGGGCACCAAATTAGCACGAGTGCAAGCGAGATGCGTAATCTAATTTTCTTTCAACTACCAATATCTACCTACCGTGATAAAATATTCCTACTCAAAATAAAAACTCAAGTTACACTATCACTGTCTATTTCCATTTTTGTAAACTTTTCTTGCTAATAAGTTCCATACAATGGAATGTACAAAATGCGCGCCATTTGTTTCTTTATTACCCAGTCGGTTTTTTTCGGTCGATCTTTATTTTCAGTCAGTTGCTTCGAACGCGCAATACACTCTTCGAAAAACTGTACCGGGCATGAGATACATTGATGGTGAGCCAGTGAGCCAGCTGCAAATACTCGTCAATGTATCTCATGTTTGATGTGGTTTTGCAAAGAGTGTGGATCGCGTTTTATATTATTTTTTAATGAGGAGACGTTAGATCTTTGTGATATCTAAATAAAAAACTGCAGTAAAGTAAAACAGTGCAATAATGAGATTTCATATAACTTTTCTGCACTGTTTTGGTTCTAAGCAGATAGGTCCTTTGTGATCGGTTTTGTAGTGATTAATGATAACATTACTGCGTAGTTGGAAGAAAAATATAAAATCATGACGTAAGCAAGCAAATGTTTCCACACGCAGTAAACAAACATACACAAGACTACGCTACGGTTAGACTGATATTATTAACTTTTTACGGGGGGAACGGCGCGAACGCAGTTCCCACTACCAAAAATAACGCACCCGAGTTATCCACATTAGGGATAATCGCAGGGGTCAACCCAACCGCAGTGCAATGGGAGGGCCTCGCCCTGGGGGAACCGCCTTCTTGATCACGGTGTCCCCTGTGCCAGGTAAGTATGAGTTGAGAAGTGTTGGCCGGGGTAGTCATGAAACGGAAAAAAATCTCGATACCGCGTTTTAGAAAATGTGGCAAGTGGTACAGCGTCATCTGTTCGTACTTAAGTGTAACTAACACTGCCTTTACAACGCTAACAAAACAGCTACTATTAAGTGTTGCTGGATTGGATTTACAGTTTAAATAAAAAATACTGATGGAAATTATTGGAAATATTGTTGTCAAAATAAACAGAGTAAAAATGCTTCAGCAATATTAATAATATGAAGCAATACAAATCGCAAAGTTAATGTTGCACTCAGGCGTGGCGCTAGGTGTCGCTTGAATAATGACTTAAAGCATACTAATTGTAATAGTTCTTGTTTTCGCCGTTTGCACAAATAAGTTTGTGACATTATTGATTTTATTTAAGCATGTAGTACGACTTTGAGTTTGATGCCCCTTCTAGAGAGAACGATATACATTGCGCATAGCTGCTGTCAGGTTAATCATAAAATATATATAAAAACGCAATGTACATCGTCTTCGAGGGTTCTCATTATAGTATTAAATACCTTATCCTATTCTGTTTTTCTTGTGTGCACAGTTCCAATGTTTTTTTTTTTACCCTAAGGTTGCCTGGAAGAAATTGCTACCTTAGCAATAAGGCCGCCTATCTGTCCACCCTTTTATCTATCTTCTGTACTTTCAAGCTATGTCCTTGTGTGCAATAAAGTAATTCTATTCTATTCTATTCATTCTCACTAATGAAAGTAGATCCAGTAAGAAACATTCGGGTTACCAAAGATTATGACGTCAAAAGCTAATATAAATTTTTTGTTCATCAGATTCCACTGGGTCCGGCAGTCCACCTTGACCGGGACAAGCAGAGCGACCTTTGAATGGACCGTGCCCTCCGGAGCACTGTTGGCGCCTCACCGAATAGTCTACTACGGAGCCGCGAGGAGTTTGCTAGGAACCATCACTCCCTTCCAGGGGACCAGCAATAGTTTTAACATAGTTGAAGCAATAAACGGATAAAAAATCTATTGGGGTTTTATTTATTGTTTTTCCCTGCTGCACACTTCCGAGGCACATTATATTACAGTAAAGTAATCGCGTACCGAATTAATCATACATTTTTTTTATCGTTGACGGCGCTGAAAGTCAGTTTTTGCCAGTAAGCCTAATTAGTCGGTAATATTTTTTTAATTAACAATCCAAAATATTAGTAAACCGGCGCGACGCGACGTCTAAATTATTTTTAGTCACATCTAATACCAAGACTATTGGTCCTAAAACGTTTTTTATAAAATTTTCCAACAAATTCTTGCTAGTAATTTATTATAAGTAATAATAATTATTGATAGTTCAAAGGACATAATTTAGAATATCATCTAAATACGATACGAAAGTATGAGTTAGACTTGTTTCCCAGCACTAATGGAGAGACAGACTGATGTGTGATAATTTATGAACTGGAGAACGACATTACCGGAGGAAAAAATATTGTTTCTATTCCCACGGGAAAAATCTAAAACGAAGCTGTCTTGCCGCGGGCGGAAAAACGAAACTCAAATCCTAAACGATAATTTAGCGTTCAGTCTTGCTCCATCTACACTTTACAAAGAGTTCCACCAATAATAGCATGTGGTCTTACTATTATCGACATGTCTGTGCTAAACGACTGCTTTTATTAACTAGTCAATACATTTTCAACTTTAAACACATTACATTAGGATTATTATTCTACATCTCGAGGTTAGAACATTGGTCATTTTTCCTCTTTAGTGTTCAATTTAACTTCGTTTAGTTGAATAAGTAGATACTGCTCTCACTTCAGAGCGTTATTGTTGTAAAGGAAATAATTTAAGTGTCACAAAAAAAGTAATTAAATATCAATGTGTGAAGTAAAACCAAAATATTTTTGTGACTATAAGGAAATACATCAAGCGAAACTAAGTATATTGTATTAATAAACATATAAGTGACAGTTTGCATAAGTAAGTAAATTTCTGATATCGGTTGGTTGCTAAGCCATACAACAACGTTATCACCAAAACTTTAATGCCTGTTCTAAATGCTAACGCATGCCAAAGTCATTATGTTTCGTCGATAAACCTGAAGTAGAAAATAAAGTAAAAGTAAATAAAACTAAACAAGTTAGTACAAAAATTTTATACATAAAAGTCCAACGCTTAATGTTTTAGAAAAAAATAAGGGATAACTTCTACACCACGGTGGATAATTATCATATTTGTTTAGTGTAAAGTACACGTATATTTTGGTCTTATATTTATCTTAGTAGGGGTCGTAAACTTTCAAGATACCAACTATTTGTTATCAGTATTATTAAGAATGTTGTGGATATAATGATGGACTTTAATAACCAGTATAGTAAATCGGTGTGTTGTGAGAGTGACCGTTTATATTTTCCTAAAACCGGCAAAACTAGATCAAATTCAGTTCTCACTGATCACTTTCTTCTAAGGTAAGATGGTGTTAACAAAACGGTACAAAATAAATTTATAGTTTGGAAAATTGTGCAAATAATTTTAAGTGGGTACTAATACAGTACCTTGAGAGAATTTTTTTTGACAAACACAAATAGATGCACCAAGTTTCTGATGATATCTTGTTGAACGCACATTAAAAAGGCGTATGAATGGTCGAGCCAAAACAAAATGTATTGTGTGTGTGAATACAAGTTTTCCCTCAATCAGTCAAGTCGATCAGTATTTCGCGATCAAATCAATACTTTATTAACTTTTGGAAGATACATCTCTTAGTTTCGTCATTACATTTTTTGGGTGAGACCACTAGCAGACTCAATACAAAGACAATTTTTTCATTTTCCAGCAGAAAAAACAGAAGATGTCAAACAAATTCATAACGAAGAAGATCATTAACAGCCCTGAGAGCTGTGTAGATGACAACTTGAGGGGAGTGGTGGCGACGTACCCCTCACTCCACCTGCATCCTAAACACAGGGTTATCACCGTCAGAAGACAGGTATTTACCTAAACGCGAATAATAATATCGATGTTACCACCTGTCACTAAACGAATGTTCTGGGTTTCGATATCGGTGGGGAAAAGTCATTTTGTGAGTGTGTCCCCAGTTTGTTAGGACATGGAAGGTTGAAACACCTAATAATCAATAAAAGTAAGATTATTCTGTGCTGTGAAAGACATGTGATCCTGTTGTTCGAGGTATTATCTACAGAAAAATACATCTATCTAAAGAGCTATGTCAGACAAAAACTCTTGCAGTTCAATAACACTTAACGGCAAGGTTAGTGGGGTTGGCCACAGAACCGACAACTTACACGGCAGAAGCTGGCTCAGAGAAAACTCCCTTTAAAACCACTACATGAATGAATAAGTCTAGTGTATCTTGTAAGCTTGCACTGCTGGACTGGAAATAAGCATCTCCGATCATCGACATATGAACCAGTCTAAACTGCTCTCAACGCGATTCTTATGTTTCTAGACAGACTCTAAAAGAGTAGCGGTGTTAGGGGGGGGAGGATCAGGCCACGAGCCTTTCGCCGGGGGGTTGGTGGGAGCTGGTATGCTGGATGGAGCCGTAGCCGGGGGGATCTTCGCCTCCCCACCTACGGGTCACGTCTTGTACGCTATTTCACATCTCTACAAGTATAATTCAGGTTGGTAAATAATATCCTAAAGGGAAGATAGATTTGTTTTAAAAAACGCATTTGGTAGAATTATTCAAGTAGGTTTCGCTGACTGACACGTTCTAGTCATCATCCACAGCTCATATACGTCCCCACCGAGGGGCTCGAGCCTACCCTGATTTAATGCGATGAGGCCTTAGTCGGCCACGCTGGCCTAGTGCGGGTTGGTCGACTTCACATACTACCTTTGAATTTCTTCGCAGGAGTGTGCAGTTTTCATCACGATGTTTTCCTTCACCGTAAGAGCGTCGAATAAACGTACATTGAATTTGAAATTCGAAAACACATTGGTACGTGGTGGGGATCGAACCCGCGTCTCCCGGACGGGTGGCACCGGCCCTAACCACTAGACCACCGACGCTCTCTGTGATGACTTCTATCTAAATCATGGATGTCTGACTGAAACGATAATATGAATTAAAGTAGAATGAATGAATTAATGAAACTAAAGTAGTTTCGTTCTGTTCTAGTATTAGTTTAGTTGTTTTTTTTAGTTATTAACTCGCTTTATCAATCAGATAAATATTTCAACTTTATATCGTACTATAAATGATTCGCAGAATTAATTCGAATTTTAAAAACAGCTTTGCCATTTTATTCAATTACTTTTTTCAAGTTTTACAGTCTATTTCTTAACTTCTACTTATTTCTGTCGATCGATCACGTGTGATTGTATAGGATAAAGGAAGTATTGGTAGGATCTTTATATTTGTTTATGTCCATTGTCCATTGTAACATGCCACGGCGGTTGATGAAACATACATACGTATGTAGCCATTGTAGGTCTTTATGTGCCCTGCGTTCCGAGACGCACTGTATTAATGACAGCACCCGTTACAGTGTACTAAATTACTGTCAGCGGGCGAAACCCATTCATATAATTTTGTAGTTTTTTTTATCGCTGACAGCGCTGTAAGTCTGAGTCGGAATGCACCCATGGATGGATATTAGCCGGGTCTGTTCTATCTAATTAGTCAGTCACTGATTGGCTTGGCTGTCTTCACAGTGAACAATTGTTTCTTTTGTCTAAATAAGTTGTTTGCGCGATTAGCGTTTTTTCTAGATACACAGTTATTTTATGCAGTTTATTATTATAGACGAAGAATATATTTAAGGCGATGAAAAAAAACACTGTGATGATCTACTAAGGGAGTAAAATAAAGAATATAAAACTGATTAAAACAGCAGCGACAATAACTATTTTCAAAGAAACCAAACCGTGAATATTACGCAAATATTAAAGACTCAGAGAAATCGTAAAAACTAAATCGAAAAAGATTTCATTTGTTTCTCTCAATCAATCAATCAGCCCATTCAATATAAAATGGAAAAATCGATAAAGATAATTTTAGTTTGCGCCTGTGTACTAGTCATATTGAATTTCTATGTGGTTAAAGGTAAATATTGTTAAATTCTATTCTATTCTAAATATTAACGAAATCTCAAAGATGTTTATTCTATAGATATTGTATACCAATAAAATAAATTAACTGTCTTTTGGTCAGAATAAAAAATCTTTCATCGTAGCCGGTATTTTTTTATTATTTTTGCGCATTACTCGACAACTCGAGTACAAGATACATTGAGCTACGACTAGTGGCTCTTTGAGCTGTAGACCTCGCGAGTCTGTATATATCTTTTCAAATATTTTTTTTCTCGACAAACATCCCCAACTTGATATTTTTTATTTTTAAACTTTATTTTATTGGTTAAGAAATGTGACCCGTAGAGAAAAACAGCCTCGGCGTCAGGCCTTGTAAGCTGGCAACCCTCATAACTCCGTAATTTTTTAAAATTTCCAAAAACTGACTCGACAAAAAAATTCGATTAATTTATCGAACCTGCTCACAAAATTTCACGAGAATCGGTTGAGAAACGTGACCTGAAGAGTGAAACAAACAAACAAACAAACAGATGGACATCGAAAAGCAAATTTGGCTAAGCTGAAACAGAGACGCTTCGCTCGCTCGGTCAATAATAAACTGATGCGTTTTAAACAGATTCTTTGCGCTTCAAAATTCCTTGACTTCTCTTCTTTTAGTATGGTCGATTCCCTAAGATACGTATCCCCAAGGCGCGGCGGCGGGGCAGGGCGGTTAGAAAGCGATAAGGCTTATATTTTTTAACACAATACTTACCTATATATTACTAACTCGTACGATTCTACAAAATATTCATCATCAACAGCTCATTACGTCCCCACGGAGAGCCTCGAGCCTACCCTGAATTAGGGCGATCAGGCTTTAGTCGAACACTTATGACGTCATTTGCTAGTAACGCCATATAATCTCCATACAAAAAAATAGTTTTTGAAAGAGACAGACATATTGAAACTTTAAAAAATCACTGTAAATTCGTTTTTCAACCGATTCTGTTTTTATCTTCGCGAATCGTCTGCTACTAATCTATATTCTAGGAATAATTCATAAAATATGGTAAATTTAGGAACAGTACGATCCCTCATTATCTTAAGAAACTTCATCACTCTTGAGACACCCTAGATAAATATCTTAGGGAATTGACTGTACGAGTAGAATAACAAAAATGAGAAGCCTAAAAGTTACATTTCAGATAAACTGTCGATTGTAGCGTTTCAATATTTCAGGTGAATTTCATACAACTTTGAAAACACAACGTCATTTCCCCGATGGAGCGTTTAAGCAATTACATTTCGTCTTTGAGTACCTTGCATGCATATCAATGAAAAAGGGCTACACTGAAGGCATAACAGAATGTATTCCCATTGACCAAATATTAGCCGTAGACCACGGAAGCAGAGAATATGATGTCCTCTCGAAACACACCAAGGATCAACTTCACAACCTAAGACTATGCCTGATTAAGATAAACAGAAAACAACCACGCCCGCTTAAGAAAGGACAAATGAAAAAATGCTTCAGACAAAATAATTTCGACAATATTTTCTTGGCTGTGCTTCATGAGTTGTTCGACAAAGAACAAGTTAAAAGGTTCCAATCGTTTCTGAATTGTTTATCATATAGAGATGGCCCAGTAGTGTCAGATCCAGGCTTGCAATATTGTATCAAAAGTGATCCTATTGTTTATGAGATGTTAGAGAAGTTGGCTTTATTAAATGCAGGACGATAATAAAATTTAAGATATAATAATAAATAATAGTTTAAAAAACTAAAAAACACGCTTTTAGCAACCCCAAATAGCCAATCCGCCATCTTGGATGTCCGCCATGTTGGATTTAAGTCACGTGACTATTTTTATCGTATTCCTGACAGCAAACCCTTTCATTTGATACCCATATCATGGGGATGGATATTAGCCGGGTCTGTTCTAATTAGTCAGTCACTGATTGGCTTGGCTGTCTTCACAGTGAACAATTGTTTCTTTTGTCTAAATAAGTTGTTTGCGCGATTAGCGTTTTTTCTAGATACACAGTTATTTTATGCAGTTTATTATTATAGACGAAGAATATATTTAAGGCGATGAAAAAAAACACTGTGATGATCTACTAAGGGAGTAAAATAAAGAATATAAAACTGATTAAAACAGCAGCGACAATAACTATTTTCAAAGAAACCAAACCGTGAATATTACGCAAATATTAAAGACTCAGAGAAATCGTAAAAACTAAATCGAAAAAGATTTCATTTGTTTCTCTCAATCAATCAATCAGCCCATTCAATATAAAATGGAAAAATCGATAAAGATAATTTTAGTTTGCGCCTGTGTACTAGTCATATTGAATTTCTATGTGGTTAAAGGTAAATATTGTTAAATTCTATTCTATTCTAAATATTAACGAAATCTCAAAGATGTTTATTCTATAGATATTGTATACCAATAAAATAAATTAACTGTCTTTTGGTCAGAATAAAAAATCTTTCATCGTAGCCGGTATTTTTTTATTATTTTTGCGCATTACTCGACAACTCGAGTACAAGATACATTGAGCTACGACTAGTGGCTCTTTGAGCTGTAGACCTCGCGAGTCTGTATATATCTTTTCAAATATTTTTTTTCTCGACAAACATCCCCAACTTGATATTTTTTATTTTTAAACTTTATTTTATTGGTTAAGAAATGTGACCCGTAGAGAAAAACAGCCTCGGCGTCAGGCCTTGTAAGCTGGCAACCCTCATAACTCCGTAATTTTTTAAAATTTCCAAAAACTGACTCGACAAAAAAATTCGATTAATTTATCGAACCTGCTCACAAAATTTCACGAGAATCGGTTGAGAAACGTGACCTGAAGAGTGAAACAAACAAACAAACAAACAGATGGACATCGAAAAGCAAATTTGGCTAAGCTGAAACAGAGACGCTTCGCTCGCTCGGTCAATAATAAACTGATGCGTTTTAAACAGATTCTTTGCGCTTCAAAATTCCTTGACTTCTCTTCTTTTAGTATGGTCGATTCCCTAAGATACGTATCCCCAAGGCGCGGCGGCGGGGCAGGGCGGTTAGAAAGCGATAAGGCTTATATTTTTTAACACAATACTTACCTATATATTACTAACTCGTACGATTCTACAAAATATTCATCATCAACAGCTCATTACGTCCCCACGGAGAGCCTCGAGCCTACCCTGAATTAGGGCGATCAGGCTTTAGTCGAACACTTATGACGTCATTTGCTAGTAACGCCATATAATCTCCATACAAAAAAATAGTTTTTGAAAGAGACAGACATATTGAAACTTTAAAAAATCACTGTAAATTCGTTTTTCAACCGATTCTGTTTTTATCTTCGCGAATCGTCTGCTACTAATCTATATTCTAGGAATAATTCATAAAATATGGTAAATTTAGGAACAGTACGATCCCTCATTATCTTAAGAAACTTCATCACTCTTGAGACACCCTAGATAAATATCTTAGGGAATTGACTGTACGAGTAGAATAACAAAAATGAGAAGCCTAAAAGTTACATTTCAGATAAACTGTCGATTGTAGCGTTTCAATATTTCAGGTGAATTTCATACAACTTTGAAAACACAACGTCATTTCCCCGATGGAGCGTTTAAGCAATTACATTTCGTCTTTGAGTACCTTGCATGCATATCAATGAAAAAGGGCTACACTGAAGGCATAACAGAATGTATTCCCATTGACCAAATATTAGCCGTAGACCACGGAAGCAGAGAATATGATGTCCTCTCGAAACACACCAAGGATCAACTTCACAACCTAAGACTATGCCTGATTAAGATAAACAGAAAACAACCACACCCGCTTAAGAAAGGACAAATGAAAAAATGCTTCAGACAAAATAATTTCGACAATATTTTCTTGGCTGTGCTTCATGAGTTGTTCGACAAAGAACAAGTTAAAAGGTTCCAATCGTTTCTGAATTGTTTATCATATAGAGATGGCCCAGTAGTGTCAGATCCAGGCTTGCAATATTGTATCAAAAGTGATCCTATTGTTTATGAGATGTTAGAGAAGTTGGCTTTATTAAATGCAGGACGATAATAAAATTTAAGATATAATAATAAATAATAGTTTAAAAAACTAAAAAACACGCTTTTAGCAACCCCAAATAGCCAATCCGCCATCTTGGATGTCCGCCATGTTGGATTTAAGTCACGTGACTATTTTTATCGTATTCCTGACAGCAAACCCTTTCATTTGATACCCATATCATGGGGGTCAATTTCAAATAGCCTGTCCGCCATCTTGGACGTCTGCCATATTGGATTTAAGTCACGTGACTATTTTTTTCGTTTTCCTGACAGCAAACCCTTTCATTTGATACCCATATCATGGGGGTGGATTTCAAACAGCCAGTCCGCCATCTTGGGGAGGCCGCCATATTGGATTTGTAATGTCGTTTCTTAGCTTGTCATGTATTGTCATCAGAACTCAGATCGTGTGCAAAATATCATCCTAATCAAAGACCGGGAAGTGGGTCAAATTAAGATTCCAAGATTTTCTTACATACATAGTTACAAGTGAAGCTAATAAAAGCGTGTGTTAAAATTATTATTATTATTATTGTAAATAAATAAAACAATGGAGTTAATGTAATAAGGTCATTGTGAAAGAACGTTACAATTTTTTAATCCCATTTATGTTGTGTAATGACGATACAGGTTAAGTTAAAAGGATACAATACAAATAATATTTTTAATGATAAAAGGTCACAATTAACTATAATAAAAAAAACATTATTTAGGCAAGAACAAATTTATAAATTAAAACAGTAGGTAGGTAAGCCGTGTGGTGACGGCAGAGTAGAATACATTTGTCACCAAACTCCCTACCCTTCCCGTGGGTGTCGTAAGAGGTGACTTAGGGACTACACATTGAACAGGGAACGGGCAGCAGCGCTCTCTGATACAGTAACCTTTCTGCGATCTCCAAGCGTGGAGATTATGGCAAAACCCTCCACTTAAGTGGAGGAGGCTCATAGTCTGAATGTATTCTCTATCAGTCTGAATGTATTCTCGGTATCTGTGAATGTATCCTCGGTATCAGTCTGACTGTATCTTCGGTATCAGTCTGAATGTAACCTCGGTATCAGTCTGACTGTATCTTCGGTATCAGTCTGAATGTATCCTCGGTATCAGTGTGAATGTATCCTCGGTATCAGTCTGAATGTAACCTCGGTATCAGTCTGAATGTATCCTCGGTATCAGTCTGAATGTGTTCTCGGTATCAGTCTGAATGTAACCTCGGTATCAGTCTGAATGTATCCTCGGTATCAGTCTGAATGTATCCTCGGTATCAGTCTGAATGTATTCTCGGTATCAGTGTGAATGTATCTTCGGTATCAGTCTGACTGTATCTTCGGTATCAGTCTGAATGTATCCTCGGTATCAGTGTGAATGTATCCTCGGTATCAGTCTGAATGTATCCTCGGTATCAGTGTGAATGTATCCTCGGTATCAGTCTGAATGTATCCTCGGTATCAGTCTGAATGTATCCTCGGTATCAAACTGAATGTATCCTTGGTATCAGTCTGAATGTAACCTCGGTATCAGTCTGAATGTATTCTCGGTATCAGTGTGAATGTATCCTCGGTATCAGTCTGAATGTAACCTCGGTATCAGTCTGAATGTATCCTCGGTATCAGTCTGACTGTATCTTCGTTATCAGTGTGAATGTATCCTCGGTATCAGTCTGAATGTAACCTCGGTATCAGTCTGAATGTATCCTCGGTATCAGTCTGACTGTATCTTCGGTATCAGTCTGAATGTATCCTCGGTATCAGTGTGAATGTATCCTCGGTATCAGTCTGAATGTATCCTCGGTATCAGTCTGACTGTATCTTCGTTATCAGTGTGAATGTATCCTCGGTATCAGTCTGAATGTAACCTCGGTATCAGTCTGAATGTATCCTCGGTATCAGTCTGACTGTATCTTCGGTATCAGTCTGAATGTATCCTCGGTATCAGTGTGAATGTATCCTCGGTATCAGTCTGAATGTAACCTCGGTATCAGTCTGAATGTATCCTCGGTATCAGTCTGAATGTATTCTCGGTATCAGTCTGAATGTAACCTCGGTATCAGTCTGAATGTATCCTCGGTATCAGTCTGAATGTATCCTCGGTATCAGTGTGAATGTATTCACGGTATCAGTGTGAATGTATCCTCGGTATCAGTCTGAATGTATCCTCGGTATCAGTCTGAATGTATTCTCGGTATCAGTCTGAATGTATCCTTGGTATCAGTCTGAATGTATCCTCGGTATCAGTCTGAATGTATCCTCGGTATCAGTCTGAATGTATTCTCGGTATCAGTGTGAATGTATCCTCGGTATCAGTCTGAAAGTATCCTCGGTATCAGTCTGAATGTATTCTCGGTATCAGTGTGAATGTATCCTCGGTATCAGTCTGAATGTAACCTCGGTATCAGTCTGAATGTATCCTCGGTATCAGTCTGAATGTCTCCTCGGTATCAGTCTGAATGTATTCTCGGTATCAGTGTGAATGTATTCTCGGTATCAGTGTGCATGTATCCTCGGTATCAGTCTGAATGTATTCTCGGTATCAGTGTGAATGTATCCTCGGTATCAGTCTGAATGTATTCTCGGTATCAGTGTGAATGTATCCTCGGTATCAGTCTGAATGTAACCTCGGTATCAGTCTGAATGTATCCTCGGTATCAGTCTGACTGTATCTTCGTTATCAGTGTGAATGTATCCTCGGTATTAGTCTGAATGTAACCTCGGTATCAGTCTGAATGTATCCTCGGTATCAGTCTGACTGTATCTTCGGTATCAGTCTGAATGTATCCTCGGTATCAGTGTGAATGTATCCTCGGTATCAGTCTGAATGTATCCTCGGTATCAGTCTGAATGTAACCTCGGTATCAGTCTGAATGTATTCTCGGTATCAGTGTGAATGTATCCTCGGTATCAGTGTGAATGTATCCTCGGTATCAGTCTGAATGTAACCTCGGTATCAGTCTGAATGTATCCTCGGTATCAGTCTGACTGTATCTTCGGTATCAGTCTGAATGTATCCTCGGTATCAGTGTGAATGTATCCTCGGTATCAGTCTGAATGTATTCTCGGTATCAGTGTGAATGTATCCTCGGTATCAGTCTGAAAGTATCCTCGGTATCAGTCTGAATGTATTCTCGGTATCAGTGTGAATGTATCCTCGGTATCAGTCTGAATGTATTCTCGGTATCAGTGTGAATGTATTCTCGGTATCAGTGTGAATGTATCCTCAGTATCAGTCTGAATGTATTCTCGGTATCAGTGTGAATGTATCCTCGGTATCAGTCTGAATGTATCCTCGGTATCAGTCTGAATGTATCCTCGGTATCAGTCTGAATGTATTCTCGGTATCAGTCTGAATGTATCCTTGGTATCAGTCTGACGGTATCTTCGTTATCAGTGTGAATGTATCCTCGGTATCAGTCTGAATGTAACCTCGGTATCAGTCTGACTGTATCTTCGGTATCAGTCTGAATGTATCCTCGGTATCAGTCTGAATGTATCCTCGGTATCAGTCTGAATGTATCCTCGGTATCAGTCTGAATGTATCCTTGGTATCAGTCTGAATGTAACCTCGGTATCAGTCTGAATGTATTCTCGGTATCAGTGTGAATGTATCCTCGGTATCAGTCTGAATGTAACCTCGGTATCAGTCTGAATGTATCCTCGGTATCAGTCTGACTGTATCTTCGTTATCAGTGTGAATGTATCCTCGGTATCAGTCTGAATGTAACCTCGGTATCAGTCTGACTGTATCTTCGGTATCAGTCTGAATGTATCCGCGGTATCAGTGTGAATGTATCCTCGGTATCAGTCTGAATGTAACCTCGGTATCAGTCTGAATGTATCCTCGGTATCAGTCTGAATGTGTTCTCGGTATCAGTCTGAATGTAACCTCGGTATCAGTCTGAATGTATCCTCGGTATCAGTCTGAATGTATCCTCGGTATCAGTCTGAATGTATTCTCGGTATCAGTGTGAATGTATCTTCGGTATCAGTCTGACTGTATCTTCGGTATCAGTCTGAATGTATCCTCGGTATCAGTGTGAATGTATCCTCGGTATCAGTCTGAATGTAACCTCGGTATCAGTCTGAATGTATCCTCGGTATCAGTCTGAATGTGTTCTCGGTATCAGTCTGAATGTAACCTCGGTATCAGTCTGAATGTATCCTCGGTATCAGTCTGAATGTATCCTCGGTATCAGTCTGAATGTATTCTCGGTATCAGTGTGAATGTATCTTCGGTATCAGTCTGAAAGTATCCTCGGTATCAGTCTGAATGTATTCTCGGTATCAGTGTGAATGTATCCTCGGTATCAGTCTGAATGTAACCTCGGTATCAGTCTGAATGTATCCTCGGTATCAGTCTGAATGTCTCCTCGGTATCAGTCTGAATGTATTCTCGGTATCAGTGTGAATGTATTCACGGTATCAGTGTGAATGTATCCTCGGTATCAGTCTGAATGTATCCTCGGTATCAGTCTGAATGTATTCTCGGTATCAGTCTGAATGTATCCTTGGTATCAGTCTGAATGTATCCTCGGTATCAGTCTGAATGTATCCTCGGTATCAGTCTGAATGTATTCTCGGTATCAGTGTGAATGTATCCTCGGTATCAGTCTGAAAGTATCCTCGGTATCAGTCTGAATGTATTCTCGGTATCAGTGTGAATGTATCCTCGGTATCAGTCTGAATGTAACCTCGGTATCAGTCTGAATGTATCCTCGGTATCAGTCTGAATGTCTCCTCGGTATCAGTCTGAATGTATTCTCGGTATCAGTGTAAATGTATTCTCGGTATCAGTGTGAATGTATCCTCGGTATCAGTCTGAATGTATTCTCGGTATCAGTGTGAATGTATCCTCGGTATCAGTCTGAATGTATCCTCGGTATCAGTCTGAATGTATCCTCGGTGTCAGTCTGAATGTATTCTCGGTATCAGTGTGAATGTATCCTCGGTATCAGTCTGAATGTATCCTCGGTATCAGTCTGAATGTATCCTCGGTATCAGTCTGAATGTATCCTCGGTATCAGTCTGAATGTATCCTCGGTATCAGTCTGAATGTATTCTCGGTATCAGTGTGAATGTATTCTCGGTATCAGTCTGAATGTAACCTCGGTATCAGTCTGAATGTATCCCCGGTATCAGTCTGAATGTATCTGAATGTATCGCATTGTATCGCACACAAATTGACTCGATTAGCTGATGCGTCGGTATGAAAAGTTGTTTTTATAGGTTTTGTGGTACGTCTGGAACAAAAGCTGTTCAGTTTCGTGGGCTGATCCATCACCTGAGAGGGTTTGCGTTATTTTGCTAAAATGTTTTATACTTAACTAGGCTTATTTTTTTTTAATATATTTAAAAATATAATCAATCAATTAAAACATGTTAATATGATCAAAGTCAAAATTTAAACTAAAACTTAAAACTACCTACTTGATCAAACAAACCACCCCGAATCGTACCCGGCGGGAATGTGCCCATCACGCTGGCGGCATTGCCTCGTTGGATAGCCAGCGAGATGTGCTGTACCAGATACGACTCGGCGCGGGGGTCAGCTCCATTTTGTCGCAACCGCCGCCCCAGTTCCTTTATAAAATCTTTGGCTGCAGCACACCAAGACCCTGCAACCTCCACCGCGAATGGGACAAAATGGTATGACTGTGTGGTTACTTATTTACTATACATTTATTTCTATTTTTGTTTTCCTTTCCTTGTTTCAATAATAACCTGCGAGGGTTAAAAAAAATCTGGTTAAAACGTTGTTAACATTTTACTAAATAAATAATTTTACACATCAAGTCAGGGTGGAGGGTGAGGCAAGAGCCCATGGGCTCCCCTTGGAGGGGACGTACGTATATGAGCTCTGGATGGAGTGTCTTCAAATCAAATCAAAAATTATTTATTTCCATAGGATGTTATTACATCACTTAGATCCGTCATTGCATTTTTTTGGGTGAGTTCACTAACACAATGGCGGAATCTGTGGAGAAGAGCTCACCGAAGAAACTCCACAGTCATCGCATCTTCTGACATTCTGTCAAAATAAAATAAGTAGAATGGGCTGACTTCCATCCAAGACAGAATGATTTCTATTTATTTATTAGCCTAACGTTTTGTGTTTTTGGATTGGCTCATGAAATAGCCTTGAGTAAATGTCCATAAAAATTAAAATATATGGGGCTGCTGGAAGATATTTCTTCAGAAATAAATAGGCCTGTTGTGTAGTTTCCGTTAATGTTATTGTTAATACGCGTTTTAGGAGGAGTCATCGTCATAGTCGGCAACTACACGGGAGATAGGCTGAACTTCGGGAAAGCCATTGAGAAAGCGAAGATTGCTGGCGTTAAGGTAGGGAAACGATTCAGTAGTAATTTTTCTTTTATCTTTTATAACAGTTTAATGCAAGAAAAAACAAAAGAGATAATTTTTTTGTTTGATGGACATACCTACAAAGTAGAAACCCTATGGACTACGAAAAGAAGCATTGGTGCCATTTGTAAAATCGAATAAAAATATCAAACTAATCATCATACTCAGCCCACAACAACCCACTGCTGGGTATAGGCCTCTTCTCTACAGCGCCAATTCTCACGGTCCTGTGCCAGCCTCATCCAGTGAGATCCCGTCATCTTGACGATATCGTCTGACCATCGGGCTGGTGGTATGCCCACTGGCCTTGTCGCCCCTCTAGGCCACCACTCTGTGACTGCTTTGGTCCACCGTCCGTCGTCCCGTCTAGCCAAGTGCCCCGCCCATCTCCACCTCAGTCTCGTTATCCGCTTACCTACGTCTTCGACTTTAGTTTTCCGACGAATTTCTACGTATGGTATGCGGTCCACGATTAATAATTTGGTCGTCACGGATTACAGCAGAAGAGTTTTTAGAAAAAAAAAAATAAGTTCACGTTACTTACTTTTTTATAAATAAGGTCGCGACCCAGCATATTGCCGCTGGCTAGGCCAGTGACGCTGTGGACATTACACACACCAATCTGATTCAGAACTTGCATGCACTATGGTATCAGACAGCTGATATATTGCTAAAATTCAATAGGTAAATACAACATACTTATGTAGATAAACAACATCCAGACGCAAGGCAAACACAAGTGCTCATCACACGAATGTTTGCCCTGGGCGGGATTCAAACCCGCGACCCTGTGCGACTAGAACACGGGGCCGACAAAGTTAGTACTTTTTTTCGTTTTAGTACTTGGTAGATAAATAATTGAACCAACATACAGTAGTCTTCGGTTAAGAGCGTCGGTGGTCTAGTGGCTAGGGCCGCTGCCTCTCGTCCGGGAGACGCGGGTTCGATCCCCACCACGTACCTATGTGTTATTAAATTCATATGTAGTACGTTTATTCGACGCTCTTACGGTGAAGGAAAACATCGTGATGAAACCTGCACAGTCCTGCGAAGAAATTCAAAGGTTGTGTGTGAAGTCGACCAGCCAGCGTGGTCAACTAAGGCCTAATCGCCCTAATTCAGGGTAGGCTTGGGCCCCTCGCTGGGAACGTATATGAGCTTTTGATGATTGACGATATAGTAGTGTTCATTATTTTCAGGTTGAAGGTCTTATCGTGGGTGAAGATGTTGCTTCCAGTCACAACAAGACGGGTGGACGAAGCATGTGCGGAGAAGTTATATTCTATAAGGTACAGTCAAGCTTTTAGCTTTATATAGACTCGTTTAGGTAAGGGTAATTGGACGTATAAGTAGTAATCAGTTGTTCCGTGGTTCAGTACAATAGACAGATCTGTGTTCAGTACCCAACCTCTTTGTACAGTCCTTTTCAATAGGATCCGGCAAAAATGTAAACAAACCAATTTAAACACGATTACTCCGTAATTACTTAAATTTGAGTATCAATCCTGATCATATTCACATTTCAAGGAACCATACATTCTTCTTACAATCATTTCGCTCCCTATTGACTTCTTTATGGTAGTTATTTTAATAAAAAATACTCGGCCGACAAAACTTTCAATAATTTGTAAAGCTGCCATATTAATTTTTTACTCATCAAAGTCTTGTTTTTGGAAAGTTAGTGTCAAAAAATTATCTTGTTTACATTATTGCCGGATTCTATTGAAAGGGGCCTTAGATAGGTGTAGAGATAGATGCTGCAAGAAGTTAATTATAATTAATTGAGAATCTGCGCTCATAGACAATACCCGATTAAAATCATACTTTTGATTATTGAAGACTAGCTGTTCGCTTGCGGCTTCGCATTTTAAAGCAAAAAAGATCTCTACATGAGTGACTGTTTTTTCAGTTGTGCGCATACATGGCAGAAAAAGGTTACGATTTGATCAAAATAAAGAACGTCGCTGCGGAAGCTAACAGACACATGGCCACCTTAGGAGTTACACTGTACCCGTGCTCTCTGCCAGGTATTATTTCTTTTATTATATTATACTTCATTTCAAATAACATGGAAAAAAACAAAAGATATGTATGGCAGAAAACACATTGACACATGTCTGGAAATGTATCCTATATATTGATTTTTCCAATGTTATCTGAAACAGAGTATAGTAGTACTTAAGTAGGTAAGTACTTTTACAATTCATAGGGTCTGCAATACACATCTGCACGCTTCGAAAGTTGAGAATCAACGAGAAACAGCCAGATAAAGTAAACAATTTCTATACCCAAACAAAAATCTTCTTTCGTAATAAAAAACTAGGATCAAAATTTTCTTTTAGTTTTACCATTTCTTCCTTAAATGATTAAATTCTCTAAGACTTCGATGGATAGTATTAAATGTGCGTCTTCATTGCGCAACAATAAAACATCAAAAATAAAGAAAATATTTATTCTACAGCAGCGTTAAAGCGGATTTATCGCATAGGGCAATCAACCAGTCAACGTTTGAGTATCCAGAAGGAACATGAAAATGGCATGCAGACAAAGTCAATACCGAAAATACTGACTAGATACGAATCTAAAAAACAAGATTTTTTTCCTGAAATACCAAAATTTTTCTACAGGTCAACCTCCCTTGTTCGACATAGCTCATGATGAGCTGGAGTTAGGAGCTGGAGTGCACGGAGAAGCTGGCATCAAGAAGATGAAGATGGGAACCGCTAGAGAGATCGTCACGATGATCCTAGACAAGGTACAGCTGTGATGATGACAAGCTTTCGTTGGAGTAAGGGTTTGCAGGGTACACTATCTACAGACAAACTACATTTAAATAGCGGTCAGAGAATAGGGAATATGCACATTTTTATTCATTAATCGTAGTATTTCAAGTTCCAGATAAATACATAAAAAATATTTTTTCAAATATCTTGCTCAGAAACAAAGTTATAAGGCTTCAAAAAAGATGGTTAGACAGAAAGGTCCGACGTGACATGTGACGTCATATGTCACGCTGGCCATACATCCGCCATAGAAAATTTTTGTTTTCGTAAGAGGGACAGATATATATTTTTTAATAATGTTGTATCTAGTTTGTTTTTCGATCAATTTCGATTCTGTTTTGACTGTCAGTATTTTATTTTTGAATTCTTTCAGATGAATTAAGAAAAAGACTAATAGTTTTTTAATGCACATTCCCTATTCAGGCAGAGTGAAGCAAGAATGTAGGCAGAGTAAAACAAGAATGCAAGGAGAGTAAAGCTTGAATACAGACATAGCTCGCTAAAACTGCACGTCAAGTTGTTTAAGTCAAACAATGTTCGAATGTATTTTTGACGAGTTATTTTGTATTTCCAGGTGGTGGATCACCTAAAGCTGACAGCTGGAGACAGAGTGGCGGTACAACTTGACAACCTGGGAGCCACTTCCTTCTTGGAGATGAACATTGTTGCTGCTGAAACTAGGGACTACTTGAGTAAGTGGAAATTACAAAGCCTATTTCGAAGATTTGCAATTTTATTACTTGGTACAAAAGGTTATATAAGAGTTGTTATAAGGTTGAACTTAAAACTGTTTTAAAACGTTCGTCTCGGTTGGTTAATAAACAAATGTAGCTGTATAAGTATATATTGACGCAGACAGCATTTAATTTTGATTTCGTATGCGACCCATAATCTAGTTGTAATAATTGTTGATCAAAGGCTAAAAACAACGCAGTACTTGTCATCGTTGCGTCAAAAACTTGGATACCTACTATTTGCGATTACTTAGTAAGCCGCGCGGGTGTATTTTACCTACGTTGATTATGCTGCGCCGTGTGGTGACGGCAGAGTAGAATACATTTGTCACCAACCCCTACTCTTCCCGTGGGTGTCGTAAGAGGCGACTTAGGGACTACACATTGAACAGGGAACGGGCAGCAGCGCTCTCTGATACAGTAACCTTTTAATCTGCGATCTCCAACCCGCCTGCCCAGCGTGGAGATTATGGCAAAACCAAACACGCGGAGTGGAGGAGGCTCATAGTCCAGCAGTGGACTGTAACGGGCCGTTGATGGTTATGCTGACCCAGCTGGATTTGTAAGCAGACCTTGATAAGAAGTGGGATCAAAAACAACACCTCATTTATATATTTCAGACGCCAAAAAAATAACCGTCGAACGTATATTCAGCGGTCACATGAAGACGTCTCTGGAGATGCAAGGTATCCAGATCTGCTTGCTGCATTTGAACAAAGAACACGGGAGTCTGTGGCTGGATGCACTGGATGCGCCAACGCAGGCTTTGGGATGGGCTGGAGGACCTATCTCCGTTGGAAAGGAAGGGAGTCATGAAGACGATGATACTTTGCTGCAGTCGCATGGTCGGAAGGTACGTGACTATAAGTATTATACTGATAGGAAGTACTGACTGATTGGTTTAATGATTGGAAGAAGGTGTTTGTAATAAAAAAAAAATAAAAAAAATATTTGGCACATTATACTCAAGCAAATAAAGAACTAGCCCTCGCAACACAGGGAATCCTAGAGCGAGGATCATAGGGACAATCGCATTCCGATTTAAAAAAAAAAATTCTTAAGCAAATGGCTACTCCAGAATCACACTAATGTTATACGAGGAGGGATCAAAAAGTAGTGAGAATGAAATAGAATATAATGACTATGTATTGATAACTTAATAATTTATTTTTCTACATAGTCTCCGAGTCTCTCTACACACCGAGTCCAGCGCTTTTCCAAGGCTTCAATCCCTTTAAAAAAAAAGTTATGTCTTGGTCCTGCAAAAAGTTCTCCACGGCATCCATCACCTCGTTATCGTTTTCGTACCTATTTCCCCTTAAGTATTCTTTCAATTTGGGGAACAGATAAAAATCGCTAGGCGCCAGATCTGGTGAATAAGGGGGGTGGTCAACCAATTCGAAGCCAGCTTGCTGAATGGCAGCCATCGCAACTGCGGACCTGTGCGCGGGTGCGTTGTCGTGATGAAACAGCACGCCCCTTCGAAGTTTCCCTCTCTTTTTCTCTTTGATGGCATTCCTCAACTTGGGAATTAAAGCTGCATAATATTGGCCTATAATAGTGGTTTCACGCTCCAGGTAATCAATCAACAATATCCCTTCTGAGTCCCAAAATATTGAGGCCATAACCTTGCCAGCTGATGCCACGGCATGAAACTTCTTCGGGGTCGGTGATGATGGCCGTTTCCATTGCGAAGATTGCTGTTTTGTCTCAGGATCAAAATGATGGACCCATGTTTCGTCCATTGTTACGAAACGAGACAATAAGTTCTCAGAATCTTCTTGAAACTTGTCCAACAATATCTTCGAAATGTCCTGTCGGTTAACATTCTCGGCACCCATCTTGCGGAAACTTTTCTCATATTCAAAGATTGTTTCAATATTTATTGAATACTTCCATATGAAATGCCCGTTTCTTGAATTAAGTATCGGATGGTAACTCTTCGATCGCTCAATACAATTTTCTCGACTTTCGCAACATTTTCTTGGGTGACTGACGTCGATGGACGGCCGCAACGATGTTCGTCTTCCGTGCTCGTTCTCCCTACTCGAAATTGAGAAGCCCACCTTGCGACAGTAGAATACGGCGGAGCAGACTCTCCTAATGTTGCCTCCAAATCGCAATGAATCTCTTGAGTCGTTAACTTTTTTAAACAGAGGTATTTAATAACGGCTCGCACTCCGTTTTTCTCCATTTTCGAGAACACGTTCCGACACGAAGCAAACAAATGACTACATTGAGAAAAAAACAAAAGAGAATCGAAGATTTTTTTTCTTTATTAATATTACAATTATGTATCTGAGCTATGCCTGCCAGTATTTCTTTTTTCTTACCAAGGAGTATGTCGTTCTCACTACTTTTTGATCCCTCCTCGTAAATGTGAAAATAATTTGGGTGTTTGGATATTTGGATGTTTAAGCCTTTGGTGATCGCTCGCATGGCGCTTTCACGTCTTAACTACTGCACGGATTTGGATGAAATTTGGAATGGAGATAAACATAAACATAAACATAAAACATTTATTGCAAGTCACAGTTGGTACATAGAAGGTCTTATGAATATAGGGTACAGTATATTGTGACACCCTGCAAGGGCGCAGCAATCTTGTGAGAGAGAGCATTATTTCACCTACTTAATAACTCAAATTATTAATTTTGTATACTCAACAAGATATTATTTCGATAGACAATTTAATTAGACTACACACATTTTATAATCTATAGAATACACTTTATTGCAAACACAGATACAGTACTTAGTATTTGAAATCACGCCTTGTGTCTGGATCTATTTTATCTATATAAGTATGAATTTATCTATTTATGTATGTATAGGTATATCAGCTGTCTGGTACCTACAGTACAAGCTCTGCTCAGACTAAGATCAGATGGGCGTAAGTTGGATGTCCCCACAAAATTATTTATTTTTGTTATTATTTATTAGTAATTAATTAGTAAAAGATAAGTCGTACTCTGGATTAACACATAGAATACTTTTTACGGGACAAAATCTTCTTCCCACGGGAAAGTCTTACCATAACCTGAGCGTAGCCGCCGGCGGACAGCTAGTATGAACTAACAATAAAACAACAACAATAAACAATTTTAAAACAGGGAAAGTGGTGTTTTTAATCCAAAGGATTCTGAATCTTAAGTGTTGCCGTGAAAACTAAATTTGTAAGATTTTTTTGTGTCACTCTTTACAAACGCCTAATAACTAGTATCTAGTTTTAAATAAAAAGCGTTACGTATTTTTTCACAAGCTTTTACTTGATTCGTATCTGTCTGTCCTTTCTTTTTCTTTTTTTGTTCCGTACCTTAAAAGGAAAGCTAGATCCCTTATAGGTATTTTCATTTACTAAACCAATCACATTTTTAAACAGTTGACAACCGGCCCGGTCCTATCACCTAAAGAGCAGGACATCCTACGAGGCAGTCTGCTGGCTGCAGCCGAAGAGCTGGTGAAGAGTGAGGGCCTGCTCAACCGCTTAGACTCTGGCTGCGGAGATGGGGACTGCGGCAACACGCTGAAGAAGTTCGGACTAGGTAAAAGATACCAATATTCCCGTATGGCACCCCCAAGCTTGCCACCGGGGTGGTCAACGGCACTAAATCGATTCATTTGCCACCGGGGTGGCCGACGGCACTAAATCGTTTTATTTGCCACCGGGGTTGTCAACGCCAAAAATAGTTTCATTTGCCACCGGGCTGGCCGACGCCACTAAATCGTTTCATTTGCCACCGGGTTGGCCGACGCCACTAAATCGTTTTATTTGCCACCGGGGTGGCCGACGCCACTAAATCGTTTTATTTGCCACCGGGGTGGTCAACGCCACTAAATCGTTTCATTTGCCACCCGGGTGGCCGACGCCACCACCTGTGGTTCAAGATGTATGTGCGTTGTCAGAACAGCCCTGTGTCATTACAGTAATAATAGTCATTGATACTGATAGTGAATGAAGTAACGAA
Source organism: Carpatolechia fugitivella (assembly GCA_951230895.1). NCBI lineage: Eukaryota > Metazoa > Arthropoda > Insecta > Lepidoptera > Gelechiidae > Carpatolechia > Carpatolechia fugitivella. The sequence continues at coordinate 15,769,385 of OX579655.1, read as the reverse complement.
GGATTTTTACAATTCTAATGCAAACTCTTTAACTCAAGGTAGGTAACATCGGTGTTAAGCAGTTTTCATGATTTCCAGCTATTCAGTCTTATTTGAAGTCGGCCTCAATGGAGTATCCTTCCAACGTACTATGGGATTTGTCCGAGATAGCCGAAACTGACATGGGCGGCACCTCCGGAGGCATTTACAGCTTGGGGTTATCTGCAGCTTCACAAACCGTCGCCAGGTACGTTTGGGTATTTTATTAGCTTGTAGGCTGTTTGCTTAATGTTTTTGTTTTCATACATGTATTTAAGTCTGTTAGATTGATGCATACAATTCCTTATAAAGGCAGAGTCCAGCCATGTTATATATTGTTTTTCTTTTTAAGTTAGTTCATTGTTTAAACGGCATTATAATTTTTCATACGGTAAACAGTTTTATTATTTTTATTGTGGTTTTTGCAGTGGCACATCGAACGACGCGTCTCTTTGGCTGTCTGCTTGGGAGAGTGCCATGCGAGCGATCAGCAAATATGGAGGCGCCGAGCCAGGAGACAGGACTATGGTATGATTTATAATAATAAACATGAAAAATTATCTAAAGAATAAAAACAAGATAGAAATACTTGTAAAAATAGCATACACAAATAATCTAGCCAGAAATATCCAAAAGCTATTTCTCTTCTGCACATATGAGTTCTGAGCCAATAAAACCTAAATATTTTCTATTGGTGTTGAAACGTAGATAAATAGTTTCTATTGGTGGTGAGAGCGTCGGTGGTTTAGTGGCTAGGGCCGCTGCCTCCCGTCCGGGAGACGCGGGTTCGATCCCCAACACGTACCAATGTGTTTTCGAATTTCGAATTCATATGTACGTTTATTCGACGCTCTCACACGGCAAAGACACGGTGAAACTTGCACACGAAGAAATTCAAAGGTTGTGTGTGAAGTCGACCAACCCGCACTGGGCCAGCGTGGTCGACTAAGGCCTAATCGCCCTAATTCAGGGTAGACTCGAGCCCCTCGGTGGGGGTTGTATATGAGCTGTTGATGACATTGATGTACCTCATTTGTAACAATAAATTTTATTAAAAACCAAAGGCTTACAACAAATTTGTTCTCCAAACGATTCTGTTCTTTTTTTCGCGAGTCGTCTGCTACTATACCTTGATTTTTAATTCCGTGGAATTCTGACAGTTCTCAGGTCGCTTGTCGCAAACCTTTTTTCACATGTACATTTCTGTTATCACTATTATAACAAGACAGGCAAATCATAATTTACATACAATGCAATTAAAATAACAACTCCAGTGGCTTGTGCAAACTCTATTTGAATCTTGTATGGTTTACGCTGTGCTTTTTTATCTGTGGCCATACAATACGAAATTAAAGTGAAGTTTGAATGGAAGAATTGTTACTGTAATAGCATTGCTAATATGTTAGATTAAGAACTTCTTTATTTTTTTGGTTCCATGCATTTTTAAAAGCCTTTTTCCATTAGAAATATTAACCAACTGTTTGCAACCTGCGGTTATTTGAAAATGATACCCGGCGGTTATTGAATGTAGTAACTTGAACAGATTACAACTTAAAAATATTATAGTCATCCAACAATTGAAAAATTAAATATAATGAAGGCTGCATAAAGTATGACTTAATAATTCACTGTGTTTTTTTTATTCATCAAAACGTGATACCTATAATTTTGGTAACCTGTTTTCTGCCTGGCAATACTCCATCTGTGAGAATTCTACGGAATTAAAAATCAAGGTATAATCTATATTTTTATATTGAGTCATAAAATATGGTAAAGACTGCTTTCTTTTTATTTTATAAATCCAAACTTCTTAGTTTTTGCTATCGAACACTAAAATAATTTTTGCTCTATCTTTAAAATTGACCGAGTTATAAAGGTTTGAAATTCAAGATTAGACAGAGAGGCACATACCCACTTGTGACGTCATTTGTTAGTAACGCCATATAATCTGCATACAAAAAATCGTTTTTGAAAGAGACAGACATATTCAAACTTTTAAAAATCACTGTAAATTAGTTTTTCAACCGATTCTGTTTTTTTCTTCGCGAATCGTTTGCTACTAATCTATATTTTAAAAATAATTCATAAAATATGGTAAATTCATAAAATATGGTAACAGTCCGATACCCTATTATCACACTAATATTATAAATGTGAAAATATATTTGGATGTTTGTTCCGCTTTCACACCTAAACTACTGGACGGATTGGGATGAAATTTGGAAAAGAGATAGTTTGTATCCTGGATTAACACTAAGGATACTTTTTACCAGGAAAAGTCTTATTCCCGCGGGAAAATCGTACATAATGCGAGCGTACCGCTATTAGTTATATAAAAATGTTCCTGTTATAGTTGGACACTCTGCACGCAGCAGCGGAAGAATACAAACGGAATCTAAGCGAGGAGTTGAAGACTTTGCTGAAGAAAACCATCGACGCGGCCGACAAAGGATCCACAGCCACGGCCCACATGGCTGCCAAGTAAGTTCGCTATACAAGGGTTACTATAGGATGAGCTCTGACAGATTAAAATTTTAAAAACTTTTTAATATTATTTCGTTTATTTATTTATTAAGTAAAATTACATACTGTTTAATGATAAAATAAGAGGTGCAGTTACGTTTATTTAATATTTTAGCTATTATGGTTTTTAAACTGCATATTATTAAAAAAAGTTGTTGACGTCGTATGAAAAATTTTGAAGCTGTCAGAACCTATCCTATAATAACCCAACTATAGTACTCTGTGGTTTGCTGTTACTAACAAATACAAGGCTTGTGTTTACAAATATCGTTATATGTCTTTATTGATATCTACTTTTTTTTCTTGCCTATTCTTTACTTTTTTTCGCGTAGATAAGTTTCCCTACCTTTAACAATAAAAACTTGACACTGGCACAAAGTCATACTAGTGCCATAAAGAAAAAAAAGTGATGTTTTATATCACTTTGTGATGTGATGACATACTTTTTTGTTAGAAAGGGATCTGTAGGAGGCTACCGACAATGCTCGTCGGGTGGCTGCCTGCTGGGCCACCAAAATATGATACCGTTGATTCGAAAAGAAGAAATTAGAAAAAGATAAGAATATGACATCAACCTCCGTGGCCGAGTGGTCGAGATTTCGACGCCCATTACGGAGTTTCCGGGTTCGATTCCCGGTGGGGACACTGTCAAGTGAAAATCTCTTTGTGAGGTTCACCTGATTGTCCGAAAAGAAAGATGATTTCGTGCTTCGAAAGGCACGTTAAGCCGTTGGTCCCGGCTACTATCTAGTCGTTACACGAGCCATGTCAGTGGCCTTTGGCGGCTCTATAACACTGACACCAGGGTTTGTGAGGTCGGTTGTCGACCTTACAACCCACACGATGATGATCAACCTTAAGCTATATAAATATTTCTAGAATAATACTACGAGCATAATAAAATAGAAAGCATTATTAAAAAAAATAACTTAATGCGCTGATAGCATAGTTTAGTTAGGAGGAATATAAAATTCGGTTCAATATTTGTAGGGAAAATTGTTCACTTAGTCATTTTTAATTTTTCGCTTTTACGCAGAGTACATTCATAACTGAAGTCATATCAGTGCATCTATACTTGAAATATATGCATACTCTTCGATCACAGTCTGTGATCGAAGGGTATACTACTTATAAAAAAAATCGAAACTCCTTGCAAGTTTATGTTTTGTAAGGAATAACAGAAAAAATTATATATTGTATTATATTGTTGAAAAGTGTGTGTATTCTTAAATATACACATTTTCACAAACTTGCAAGGTGTTTCAATCTTTTTTATTGGAAGTATATATTATATTTATTTATATTTTTAATAATATAACCCTTTCCGTTTTTTTACACTTCATCTATCATCTTGAATATGAACTTGTACTGCACGCGTTATTATTAACGATGCCTAGCCGTGTGTGCGCGCGAGTAACGTGTGTGTGCGCAGGGCGGGGCGCGCTGCGTACGTGGCGAGCGAGTACACGCGAGGAGAAGACGCGGGCGCGCGCGCCGCCGCCGTGTGGCTGGCCGCCATTCTAAACCATATTTACAATAAATATTAGAACTAACATTGATTTTTTATTTTATTATAGTCAGTTCCCTTTAAGCCCAAGTTCGTCGTCTTTAACCCGCATTTTAAACACCGGTTAAAAACACTGTAACACTATGGCTGCTGAAAAAAATCGCGATAATACAGCCATGCGCACCCGCCTCGGTAGGTGCGCCGCATACGTTCGAGGAATTTGGTAACAGCGCACCTACGACGTAGGGGCCGCGCACTCACATTAGGAAAGTATGCACCTACGAGGCGGGTCGTAAACCCGCCAGTCGGCAATCTTGGCACGCTCAAGCATCGTGTCGATGAAGTGGGCCTTAAGATATGTATCCAGGGTGTCTCGAAAGCGTCGAAAATTGGTGAGGTATTTATGCATATTATATTAAAAATGTGTTAAGACTAAAGTAAAAAGTATACACATCCTTTTTTTATTAAGGCGTGAAAGACAATTAAAACATTTTAAGATAGTTTTAGATAGTTTGTGACATATATAATTATGTATTTTTGGACAGAACAGAACCTTCACGATTCTTCCAACATTTGGCGTTTTTATTTTACAGTTTTTGTTAGTGTTGTTTTCTTTTGAGTTAGTTCAGTACAGAGTTAAGTTACTTATTATTATAGTTAGTTCAGAAAATGAAAGATAATTTATCAACAAGTAAATTGATTTTAATAATCACAGTTGCGTCGGCTCTAAAACAACTATACAAGATAAAATACTATTTTTAAATTATTGTTATCCTACATTAAAGTGTACGGTTTACAGTTTGTGTGACTTTTATGGACAAACAAAATATATACAAATATATTTTACACAACAATAAATTAGGAATCATTATTATTATCAGGGTTCGAGGATATATATCAATGGATATATATCAAATGATGTTTTGTGATATACAACGTGTTACAAAAAATACCAAAAAAAAAATATTTTTATCAAAGGCATTTAATTAAAGTTTTCCCATCTCTAGTGATCAGCTGTGTCAAAGAATATTCGGACCACATATGTAATTTTAGGTCAATGTGCCTATTTTTACCGCTATGGTTAAAAATGTTTACGTACTACTTGTACCATAGCATTCACATTAGAACAATTAATTTCAAAATGAAAAAACCACAAATAAATAAAAAAAGCTTTGTTAAATAATTATTATGAAATAATAAATTAATGAAATGATGAACTAAATATTTCTAAATAATATTTATGTTTGTAAATACGTAAACAAGATAATTAAGGCAAAAAAGAAAATGTTTTCTAACATAAATTGATTCAAGTACATCTCTTTTAAAATTATAGGCACGAATGGTGTACAAATACTTGTCCGTTCTGAGAATCGATAGTCTATATTTTAGATGTCAAATGACACTAGAGATGGGAAAATTTTGATTAAATACCTGTGATGAAGAATATTCTTTTTTTTGGTATTATTTGTAACACGTTGTATATCAATACAAAAATTGTTTAAAAAAATTGTTATCGTTAAGTAAATTTTTGCAGTTTGCTACTGTGTATTTCTACTTCCCACTTACATACTCCCTAATACGGCATCTCAACGGCGATTGGTTAATTAATAATAGCGTCAATCACGTCAGTGCATTACATGAAAAATTCCGTCACGAAAAAGTGTTTTCTATTATTTTTATTTATTATTATTTTTTACAAAGAAGGTTATTGACAAAGTGCAGAAACGGTTTTAGTTCATTATTGTATTGCATTAAATTAATTTTGTATTCATAGAATGTAACTGTTTATTAAATGATGATTTTTATCATAAATAAATCAACAAAACGTTAAAGTTTATTTTTTCTAATTTATTATGTTTATAAATTACATACATACAAAAAGTATACATAAATAATACAACAAAATAATAATTTGGCTGCCATACAAAATGGATATATATCAAATTTTTATATCATACATATCCGATATTTTGATATTTATAATAAATATCGGATATTTTCGAACCCTGATTATTATAATTATAAATATTAAAGTTAATTAACAAAAGCTTTTAAATTTAAATATTGCACCTATCACAATTTTTTTATGCTTTTCTGTTTTAGAGCTAATTAAATATAAGTAAGTCTCCATATCAAAAATTATGACTAAATGGCAGTGATTATTATTAAGTATTATTAAACCGTATAGATATTATATTTATTTCTATATCTATTAGGTAAGTCGGGCTGACCATTAATAAACACAATATGTTTTCTCCTGCATCAAGTAGTCTTTTTTAATTAATGGCTTTCTTCAATGGTTATTTTTGACCAATATACAGCCATTTTTGCCAATATTTTTAACGGTTATTTTCCATTTGACGTACGTTTTTGGATCACCTTTTTTATTTTATTTTAAATTTTGGTTTCGTCTTTGTTATTTATTACTAGACCTCTCATAACATAGCTCAATGGGGAATTTTCTGACAGTTCTTTAAAAAATAAAAATAATAGTTCTAATTAAGACGATAGAGGGCGCCAGGTGCACTTCGTGGATACTTTTTATAAATCTTTTTATGGCCCTGGGTGTCTCGCCGGACTTCTTCGGATCCACGAATCGTCAACGCCATCTATCGAAGATTTATAAACTATTTTTTTTTAATTGGCTGTCGGAAAATCCCCCATTGAAAACCTATTACTACTACATACTACATTAAACAAACTCACCATACAAGTCACACAGGCTGCAAGCTACTAATTATTGTATAGTGTTTGTACTGGCGTCGGTCTGTTTGGCATCAAAAGTCCCACTCCGTCGTTTTCTCTATCTCCATTTCCGACAGCTTCTCTTCTAGAAGAAGAGCTGACATGTCATCTGGAATTAGAAAGATAGATAGATAAATAAGTGATAAAGAGAAGAGAGGAAAGTACAATAGGGGATCGGACTACTTTTTTTTAATTTTATAAATCCAAACTTGTTAGTTTAGTTCTGCTATCGAAAAAACTGACTCGACAAAAAAAATCTATATATTTATCGAACCTGCTCACAAAATTTCACGAGAATCTGTAGAGGAGAACAAACAGATGGACGGAGGGACATACAAAAGAAATTTTGGCCAAGCTGAAACGGAGACACTTCGCAACGATTGATTCTACCAACGATGTCCTGTTATGTAGAGGCAGTAGAGGGCCTTACTAGGGTCTGGCTTGATGGGCTTGACGCGCCCGATGAGGCTCGGCAGGAAGTCAGTCTTGCGGATCTGTTTGAAGAATGGGTGGTTCAGCAGCGCCGTCGCTGATGGCCGCTTTTCTGGTTCCCTGCAAACAAATATTATTGATTGCTTTTTTGCTCAGTAATATTTTTTATTTTATTAACTAAAATTGTTTTATAATTTTCAGTTTTACGAGTATAGTCATAATACAATAGCAAATTTTTCGTCTTGCTGAAAAATGACGAAATTAATAATCAAATCAAATCAACGGCCCGTTACAGTCCACTGCTGGACTATGAGCCTCCTCCACTTAAGTGTTTGGGTTTGCCATAATCTCCACGCTTGGCAGGCGGGTTGGAGATCGCAGATTAAAAGGTTACTGAATCAGAGAGCGCTGCTGCCCGTTCCCTGTTCAATGTGTAGTCCCTAAGTCGCCTCTTACGACACCCACGGGAAGAGTAGGGGTTGGTGATAAATGTATTCTACTCTGCCGTCACCACACGGCGCAATTAATAATAAATAAAATAAAATAAATATGTGGGGACATCTCACTCTTACACACACTGCCATCTGTTCTCAAACTAATAAATTAAATAATGTGTTAAGTCTTTTGGGGCGGAGCCTAGGTTAAAAACCTAAATGGAAGTTGACAGCAATGTTACTGGTGCGTCATGATTTTTTACTGCCAAAAACGGTGGCACCATCTACAAATAGATTTGCGTATGCTGCAACCCTATTGGCTATTGGAGGTGGATGTTAAGTTTTATGAGGACAGCTAATCTGTTTGTGTGTCTATTTAACCATTTCGCCATACGATAACAATAATATTGGCTCAAAGTTCAGTGTATGCATGGGTTACCTCTGCAGCATCAGCTCGGTGAGATGGTGGAAGGTGTCCGAGAGCTTCCTGGTGGCATACACCTGCCGCAGACGAGACACGGCGTCCGCGCTGTCACCTACGCCACTGTCCGTGTTGTATAAGCCTGGGAAAACGAAAAATAATCGACTTCATTATGCCCGGATTTATGATTCTGCGCAGATCAATGGGATCACGTAATTTAAGTTTAGCAGATTTTGTGGTTGCCGTATGGTTCTCATATCCGCCGTGTGGTTCCCGGTATTTGAATAGGATCATCACGTTTTCCCCTGGGAAAGGCGACTAAGGTAAATGCCACTGTGTGGTTCACGACATTAAAATTGAACCAACGGAAAGAAACGCCTTCCCGTGGGTGTATTACAAGGCGACTAAGGGATTTGGGTTTAGTATCAGATAGGCGACAGGCTGGCCAACTATCGTTAGATGTACTAAGAAGCGTGCAGATCTCTGTATGTAGTTTTTCCTTAGATGCATATATCATAATTGAAAAATATTGCCAAACGTTTCTTAGGAGACTAAAAAAATTCTACTCTTTCTCTGGGGATAAGACCGTGATCTTCATGAAAGTATGTGTATGTAATAAAATAAGATTATTAGATCTTAAAACTAACAGGATATCAGGATTAGGAAAAATTTGGCGCCTTGAGGGTACTCAATATTTTAATAAATACAAAGCGAAACTTAGTAATAATGTGCTAAATCTGGTCTTACAATTGACATAGTCATCAATGGCCAGTTACATTACAGTCCACTGCTGGACTAAGAGCCTCCTCCCCTTAAGTGGAGGGTTTTGCCATAATCTCCACGCTTGGCAGGCGGGTTGGAGATCGCAGATTAAAAGTTGACATAGTATATTATAGATAAAACTAGTAGCGAACTGTTGAACAGTTATCAATGAAAGACCTTACCACATTGACAATCTTGTCGCCGTGGACCTTACTTACCCTTCATTTGCCCCTCATCCAAGCTAGGTTCGGGGAAGGTGGAGCAGTCCAGCAGTTGTGGTCGGCTTCCGCGGACCTTCTCCGTGAACATGAGGGTGGTTGACACGTCGGCGAACGGAACTGCGCCATTGGCCAGTTCACAGCTCAGTACGCCTAGCGAGTAAATGTCTGAGCGCTCATCGTAACCTTTGAGATTCTGAAAATATTTTTTTTTTTGTGAAGAGCGGCCGCTGCTTGTTCCTGATCACGAAAGTTAAGCAGCGTCACGTATGGGTGATAACTAGATTAATCGAAAATCTTTGTATTTGTATATATATATATATATATTTTTTTTGACGGACCTAATCACTATTTATACCAGAGTGGTAATATAGTGGGCGCGGACTTGTGTATTTGTATATATTATGCACTCGCACTAATCTCGACAGCGTGGGTGGTCTTGTGGTGGTCCGGGAGACGCGGGTTCGATCCTCACCACGTACCAATGTGTATTCGAATTTCAAATTCATATGTACGTTTATTCGACGCTCTTATGGCGAAGGAAAACATCGTGATGAAACCTGCACATTCCTGCGAAGAAAATCAAAGGTTATGTGTGAAGTCGACCAAACCGCATTGGGCCAGCGTGGTCGACTAAGGCCTAATCGCTCTAATTTAGAGTAGGCTCGAGACTCTCGGTGGGGACGTATATGAGCTGTTGATTTATTACTTATAATAATATAATAATAATAATAATAATAATAATAATAATAATAATAATTTATTGAGAAACTTATTTTACAATATAATACTATCGACTAAACATTCCAATAGGGATACAATAAAACATATTACCTGAACTAGGAAGATTCCTGTGCTTCAGGCGAAAAAAATTGGTCTTAATTAACAATCTCACAATTAAAATAAATAATAACAAATTACAAAAGTTTGATTCTACAATGGCGGCACAAGGCGCGTGAGCCCGTAAATGTCTTAGAACGTGTGAAAGTGGAATGTTTGCAAGATGAAAAACTAAGAGGGGAATATTTGAATAAATTGAATGACAGATTTGTTGATTTGGATGAAGTATGTGAGATAGAAGAGTTATGGAAGTCGTTCAAGGAAGGTGTTGTAAATGTCGCTATAGAAGTGTGTGGAGTTAGTAAAAGGAGAAAAGGAAGAATGCAGAAGAGTGCTTGGATGGATAAAGATGTACAAATGGTTGTGAATGAAAAGAAGAAAGCTTGGTTAGATTGGTTAGCAATAAAAGCTAACCAAAGAGTAGGAATGTCGTCGAAGGAGGAAGTGGATGAGGCAAGAAAGAGTTATAGACGTCTGAAAGGTTTAGTGAAAGAAGCTGTTCGTAAGAAAAAAGAAGAATGGAAGGATGAGTTTGATAAGAGGCTTTCTGAAAATTTCCGGTCTAACATAAAAGTGTTTTGGAAATCCATAAGGACAGCTCGAGGTAAAACTACTACCTCGGAGCTACACCAAATCAGAAGCCAGGATGGAAGTATTGTAAAAGGAGAAGAGTGTGTGTTGAAGAGATGGAAGGAGCATTTTGAAAGCTTGTTTGAAAAGGAAGAGAGTTCAGAGCAGATGCCGGAACCTCCTCAGGAAATGAATGTTAGCGATGATGAAAGCGAAATAAGTATGGATGAGATTATGAAAGTAATGAAAAGTATGAAATTAGGTAAGGCTGCAGGGTATGATAGGGTTTCCGTTGAAATGCTGAAAGCAGGGCAGGGAGTGATTGCAAGTCAGTTGTACCGCCTTTTCAATTTGTGTTGGAGGAATGGCCGAGTACCAGATGACTGGTGCAAGGCTGTAATAGTACCACTGTACAAGGGAAAAGGGTCACAGCAGGACTGTAAGAACTTCCGTGGAATTAGCCTACTTAGCGTCGTCGGGAAACTGTATGCGAAAGTGTTGATTGAAAGAGTTATGAAAGAAACGGACGAAAAAATATGGGATGTGCAAGCGGGATTCAGAAAGGGAATGGGATGTACGGATCAGGTCTTTTCCTTACGATGTATAGCTGAGAAATGTCTGGCTAAATGCCAAAAAGCTTATTGCGCATTCGTGGATTTGGAAAAGGCCTACGATAGAGTGATGAGGAATGAATTGTGGTCAGCTTTGTCATGGCAGGGTGTTGGTGGTAGTCTGATACGAGCATTGAAATCTCTATATGAGAATTCCAGTGCTTGTGTCAGAATCAATGGGGCGTACACGGACTGGTTTAATATCCAGAAGGGTGTTAGACAGGGATGTGTGGCGTCTCCGTGGCTGTTTAACCTCTTCATGGACAAATGCTTGACGGATCTGAAAGAGACTGATTGTGGTTTGAGAATGAAAGAGTTACTCGTCAAATGCCTTCTGTATGCTGATGATCAAGTATTACTTGCATCCTCGGCTCAGGAGTTACAGGAGATGGTAACTATTTTGAATGACGCTTTGGAGAGAAAGGGAATGAAAGTAAATATAAGTAAAACGAAAGTTATGGTGTTTGAAAGAGAGGAACGTGTGACTGAGTGTGATATTAGGATTGGGAGTGAACGTTTAGAGCAAGTGAATGAGTTTGTATATTTGGGTTCTATGTTTACTAGGGATGGGAGGTGTGAAAGTGATATTGAAAGAAGAGTGAACGCCGGCAATAGTGTAAACGGAGCATTGTGCGCTTTTATGAACAGTCAGAAAGTGTCTAAAAAGGCCCGTCTGGCGGTTCATAGAGGGGTGCTGGTTCCGACACTAATGTTTGGGAGCGAAAGTTGGGTATGGCAGAAGAAACATGAAAGTAAAGTATGTGCTGTGGAAATGAGAGCTTTGAGAAGTATGATTGGTGTAAAATTGAATGACAGGATTAAGAATAGTGTGATAAGGGAACAATGTGGAGTGAAAGATGATGTAGTGACTAGAATAGAGAGAGGTATGTTAAGATGGTTTGGTCACTTGGAAAGAATGGATGAGAAGAGAGTAACCAAACAAATTTATGAGGCAAGTGTGAATGGAGATGTTGGAAGGGGAAGGCCAAGGCGTACGTTTCACGACCAGATCGGGGATGTACTTAAAAAAGGCCAGGTCAGGAGTACCCTAAACCGACGAGCGTGCATGAAGAGGTTGATGAATGTGAATGAAGCGAAAGAAGTATGTCTGGATCGTAGCAAGTGGAAGGAAGTGGTCTCTGCCTACCCCTCCGGGAAAAAGGCGTGACTTTATGTATGTATGTATGATTCTACAATTAGTATACTTATAAACAAAATTAGAGGGCATTATGTAAAAAGTACAAAATACCTACATTAATCTATATACTTGCATTAATCAAAATGTAAACGGGGCCTTTAGCTAAGTGAAAGGGCCTTTGGGATGCTTAAAAACTCGATTGAATTGTCAGAAAATACTCACACATTTTTTTTATTATCAATGCAACATTTTCCTTTTAATTTGTATTTAATCGTAACATGGACTACATTAACATATGTTGCAATTCACCATTGCCACCATAACAGCGTCCACTTTCTGCTTCAGCAGCCATTAGTTTTACAAGCATGTTCTGGACGTTTCCATGAATCTCATGTTATCTTACCTGTTCCAATAACTCGGGGCTGAGCCACATCAGGTTGGCATTATCGTGGTCCGGCGGCGGTAGGTTGTGGAGCTGCTTCTGCCGACGACCTCGCACCATGAGGTTGCCGGCGCTGCGGAGCCCTGACAGCCGGATACTGCCATTAGACCCCAGAAGGACATGGCTGGCTCGCACACTTCTAAAGATAAGAATTCTAGCAATTGCAGGTATACTTCCTAAACGAACTTATTTCCCTTCCTGCCTACATATTATTGCAATTTCTTGTGAACGGTTTGTTTACATTTCAGGATTGGTACTCCATGAATAGGATTTACATAAATAAATAAAAAAAGGCCAAGTGCGAGTCTAATTCGTGCACTGAGGGTTACGTACCTTACGCAGTTTGTAAAAAGGTTAATTTTGCTGATTACGAGGGCTGCTATTTATGAATCCGGAATAACAAAAAATAACAAACATCTATATCCAAATATACTTTTATTGCTTTTCAAAATATTCCTCGTGATGATCGATGCATTTTTTCATACGTTGAAACCAACTTTCGTAGCATTTTTTCCATTCTGTATCGGGTATCTCCAAAACGTGCGTTTTGAAAGCATCAACGGCTTCTTCCCGGGTCGAAAATCGGTGTCCACGTAATTTTTTCTTCACGCTTGGGAATAAATAAAAGTCGTTGGGTGCCAAGTCGGGACTGTACGGCGGATGACCCGTCAATTCGATCATTTGACTATTTAAATACTCCGTTGTTGCGGCCGAGGTGTGACAGCTGGCGTTATCGTGGTGAAGGATTATTCTTCGTTGTCGATTGTTCTTGCGTATTTCTCCAAAGACTTCTGGCAAGCAAATGGTGGTGTACCATTCAGAATTAACCGTTTTACGATTCTCTAGTGGTACTGTAGCCACATGTCAACTAATACCAAAAAAGCAGGCAACCATTTGCTTCAAAGTGCTTTTTGCACGGACAACTTTAGTTGGGTTTGGCTCATTTTGGAACACCCAAACCGTTGACTGCTGTTTAGTTTCGGAATCATACGCATATATCCAAGATTCGCCTCGCATTCGCAAGATTCTCCTGTGTAGATATTATGAACAGCTTTTGATGAACCACATTTGTATTTTTCTATCATTTTTTTGCACCAATCAACACGAGCCTGTTTTTGTTCAACTGTTAAGTTGTGCGGGATCCAACGAGAACGAATTTTTTTTACAGCCAAATGTTCGTGTAATATTTTATAAATACTCGTCATACTAATGCCCAGAAATGCCTCTATCTCGCGATATGTAACATGACGGTCTTGCATTATTAGTTCGCGCACAGCATCAATATTTTGTGGTACAACAGCCGATTTAGGGCGACCTTCTTTAAAATCGTCCGCAAGCATACGACGACCACGATTAAACTCACTGAACCAGTGATACACAGTGGTTTTCGAAGGGGCTTCCTCCCCAAAAGTCGACAAAAGTTGATCCATGCACTGTTTTTGAGTTAATCCACGCCGAAAGTCGTAATAAATCATAGCACGAAAATTTTCAGGAGTCAAATCCATGGTGATGAATAGCAATGAATTTTAAAAATGGCGCCACAATGTAAAAACAATTGACAGATGAATGAAACAAACTTTATTTTACAGCCAAAGAGTTCTATTTTTAAATGTTATAATTTCTTTTTAAATATTGTTTATGTAAGTGGCCAGTTCCGGATACATAAATAGCAGCCCTTGTACTTACTAGGTTTTTATATTTATTTTATTTAACAATTGGCGCCATCTATTGCAACTTTGTACTACAGGGCCGCATTTACAAAAATATTATTTTATGGTAAATACACTCTGTACATCACACTCGCCATATTTGTTTACATTTTAGGATCAGTCAGTACTGCCAGAATTTATAATACTTTAAATGAGCAATCTTCTTTAAACGAGCAATTCTTGTATATACCTATATACAACATGTTACAAAAAATACCAAAAAAAAAATATTTTTATCAAAGGCATTTAATTAAAGTTTTCCCATCTCTAGTGATCAGCTGTGTCAAAGAATATTCGGACCAGATATGTAATTTTAGGTCAATGTGCCTATTTTTACAGCTATGGTTAAAAATGTTTACGTACTACTTGTACCATAACATTCACATTAGAACAATTAATTTCAAAATGAAAAAACCACAAATAAATAAAAAAAGCTTTGTTAAATAATTATTATGAAATAATAAATTACTGAAATGATGAACTAAATATTTCAAAATAATATTTATGTTTGTAAATACGTAAACAAGATAATTAAGGCAAAAAAGAAAATGTTTTCTAACATAAATTGATTTAAGTACATCTCTTTTAAAATTATAGGCACGAATGGTGTACAAATACTTGTCCGTTCTGAGAATCGATAGTCTATATTTTAGATGTCAAATGACACTAGAGATGGGAAAATTTTGATTAAATACCTGTGATGAACAATATTCTTTTTTTTGGTATTATTTGTAACACGTTGTATATATAATGAGAATCTCGGAAACGGCTGCTACGATTTCGATGAAATTTGGTATATAGGGGGTCTCGAGGGCGATAAATCAATCTAGCTAGCTTTTGTTTTTGGTAAAACAGGATTTCCCTATGTTTTCGGGCTTAAAAGAATTTACGTACGCCATATCATCGAGGGCGATAAATCAATCTAGCTAGCTTTTGTTTTTGGTAAAACAGGATTTCCCTATGTTTTCGGGCTTAAAAGAATTTACGTACGCCATATCATTAAAACAGAAGGTTAATTTAGCCGTTATTCATAACGACGCGGTGGCTCTGTTAGGGAACCGGGAGGCAATGAAACCGAAGGTCAGACGATCGAATCCACATGAATGTACTTTTTTATTTTTTTGTTCATGTTTCTTTTTTTGTTTGTTTTTAACTTTTTAGTTCTTTAATTTAGTTATTTAAATACAAAAGTTTTCTTTTTTATTATATTTATCGTTGTCGTTGTTACTTTTTATTTGTTCTTTTTATTTTTTCATTTAGTTTTTAGATAAGAAATATGACAAATAAAAATATTCTTCTATATTTCTGTTTTTTCTTAGAGCGATGACGAAATGTTCTTTTGAAAAAGTATTTTGTAGATATTTAGATTTATTTATTTATTTATTTATTTAATAGGTTTGCCAACAGGTGCACATTCTGAATAGTATACATATGCGTGCTCTTAAAATTTTCGAGATGTAGACCCAATTACAGGCAAACACAGCTTGTTTATTCTATAACAAATTAACTTTCTCGGGTGAGATCCAGTAACAATAATTTAGAAGAAGATAGCTGAGTGTGTTTAAGACTCTAATTTAAAGGTAAACAGTGAATTCTTAAATTTATAGAGCGATAAATTAAAAATGTCAATGGATGTGGAGTGGAAAAGCTCGTTATGTTCGCGACATATTCTAGGCAGCAAGCTGTTCTGTCCCAAATTGGTTCTAGAGCTCTTCACATGGAATGGTTTATAATTAATTAGTCTAGCATTTTGTCTAGGAACATTTAGGCCTATCTGCGCGAGCAAACAAGGGCAATCCAAATCACCACTAAGTATCTTGTAGAGGAAAACCTGGTCGAGAATCCAGCGACGGTCCTCAAGTGGAGGGATTTTAAAGTGACTCAACCTGGCCCTATATGATTTTAAAGACGACAGATTTTTTGCGTGAACAGATAGGAAAAACAAAAAACGCCTCTGAATACCCTCAATCCTATCAACATGAACCTTGTAATGAGGATTCCAAATACTGGAGCAGTACTCCAAGGTCGATCGAACTAGTGCGTTATAAACAGTTATGAGAGCTAAATTGTTTTTAAAATTTTTGCAGTTTCGCCATAGGAACCCTAATAACCTATAAGACCTACTTACAATTTCATCAACGTGGTATGTAAACGAAACCTTACTGTCAAAGATCACTCCAAGATCCCTTATTTTATCTACTTCCTCTAGTAATGTGTTACCTAGCTTATACGATGTGATAATTGGAGTCCGTTTCCTGGTAAATTTTATGTGCTTACACTTTTTAACATTCAAAGGCAGGTTATTTACTCTGGACCATCTTTCCACTCGGTCTAAGTCAGTCTGCAAAAGTGTAGCGTCATCCGGACCATCAATCATACGAAATATTTTTAAGTCATCAGCAAAGAAGGAGTATTGAGAATGCGTAATAACTTTAGATAAGTCATTTAGAAATGCCAAGAACAATACTGGACCCAAATGTGACCCCTGCGGAACTCCCGATGTTACTTCGTACAATTCAGACTGGTAACCGCCTACCGTGACCTTTTGTTGTCTGGAAGTTATATACGACGCAAACCAATTAATTAAATTACCACAAATACCAAGACTAAGCAACTTCTCGATCAACAAACCATGGTCTACCTTGTCAAAGGCCTTGCTAAAATCTGTGTAGATTGCGTCAATTTGACGTCCTTTATCTAGCTCTTCAGTTAGGAAGGAAACGTAGACTGCAAGGTTAGTGGTAGTAGACATGTTTCTACGAAAGCCATGTTGGTAGGGCGTTAATATAGATTTTAAATGGTTAGAGAGATGAGGGCAAACAATGGATTCAAAGATCTTACCACACACACAAAGGAGGGAAATTGGACGATAGTTTTCTATATCAGATGAGTTACCACTCTTGGGAACAGGGACTACGTTAGCAACTTTCCAGGCTTTCGGAAAGATACCGGAACCTAGTGATTTATTAAAAATTATACTTAATGGCAGTGACAGACTTTTCCCGCAGTATCGGAGGAAAATAGGTGGGATATTATCAGGGCCTGCACCCTTGTTAATATCTAATTTTAATAACGACTTTTCCACTGTTGCCTGGGTTATAGGAATTGAATTTAAAGTTCCATAGGAAGCACTTTGACTATTAATCGGGGACGATTGTGGAGATGATAGTAATGGATCAAAGTAAGTAGAAACCGAGTACACCGAGCGGAACTGCGTTGCAAAAGCATTGCAAATATTAATAGGATCGGAATACGTGATACCTGCCAGCGACATTTCACTGGGAATGTTGCTATCAGATTTGCGTTTTGATTTAACGAACGACCAAAAGGATTTCATGCCGTTAGTAGAAATTGATTTCTCTATCATCTTATAGTAATTTGCGTAACAGACTGCAATTTGATTATGGCACCTAGTTCTTGCAAGAGAGTATTCATATTCATCAATGGGATTACCATACTTCTTGAAGTTCTGACGGTACTTTTCTTTTTCTGAAATAAGCTTTATCAAACCTTTGCTATACCATACAGGGTATTGCCCACGCTTGCCGGAACGCGTTTTAGGAACATGTTTATCTATAATATCATATAAAATATGGTAAAACTTGCTCAACATTTCATCAACAGTCTGACATTCATTCAACACAGAATTCCAATTTATTTTTAACAGTTCGTCATTAATTACAGAATAATCAGCCTTGAAGAAGTTATATTTCATAGTGATTTTCTTTGGTATACAGGTCCCCACAAAATTTTCCAAGCTAGTAACTATAGGGGGGTGGAGATCATCGATCTTGGACAGCGGTGTGGCGGCTAACTGTGAATTCATACCACTAATATTGCTTAATACTAAATCTAGAATATTATTATCTTTATTTCGTGTTACATTAAATTGATTAAAATTGTGTAATGATATGAAATCTATAAGCCTTTGCTCTACGGCGGAAGATATATTGACAGGAGAGGCCGCTGTGCATCTAGTCGATTGATTTGGAATTAATTGCCAATCTAATTTACCA
This sequence comes from Carpatolechia fugitivella, assembly GCA_951230895.1. Taxonomy (NCBI): domain Eukaryota; kingdom Metazoa; phylum Arthropoda; class Insecta; order Lepidoptera; family Gelechiidae; genus Carpatolechia; species Carpatolechia fugitivella. The sequence goes on along the minus strand of OX579655.1, from coordinate 15,750,999 downwards.
ATGTTAAAATCCCCAATTACAAGTATATCACCGTTACAATTTTGAGCAATAACATCGCTCATTGAATTCAATTGTTTATCAAGAGTATTTTGCGTTACCGGTGGAGGAATGTAAACAGCACAAATATCAAGAGGTGGCCTTCTTTTGCCGAACTTGACGGAAACCCACAAATCTTCATTACTATTGTCCCCGTAGATAACTTGACTCGATACAAATTGCTTTGAGATGGCTATAAGCACTCCGCCACCCTCACGCTTAGCACTATTAAGCCTTGAACGATCCCTGCGATACACCTTATATTTACTGTTTAATATTTCAGAATCGAAAACGCTGTCGTTAAGCCAAGTTTCAGTGAAAACTATTATATCATGGTCGCAACTCAGACTAGATAGGTAGAGATCATTAAGTTTACCTCGTATGCTTCTAACGTTTTGGTAATATACCTTTAAGTTAGCCATTTATCTAATTTAGTAGAAACTAACATGCACATGATGAAAAGTCCTAGGTTAGGCAGATGTATTTCTAGATGCATCGAGATTCTTCAGTACGTCACTGTTTTTAACCCAAATAGTAACTGACTTATCGTCCTTTCTTAGTAAAATACGGCCGTTGCGAACCCAAATGTACTTGTAATTGTGTTCTTTCTTAAAAATACGAGCCTGGGCCTGTAGAGCGCGGTTTCCTGGGGATAAGTGTTCCGAGATGTAAATGGGACGTTTATCGCCTCCTATGCCCAGTAGTGAACTGTTTAATTTACTGTTGGAGTTCTTCTTATTGTATTGGTAGCATGATGCAAGAAAATGGTCGCGAGTTCGAGCAGACACCAACTTTACAATAATTGATCGAGGCCTCGGTGAACTAGTCTGCTGCTTTGCAACTCTGGTTATTGACAACAAGTCACGTTCTTCTACATGACATGACACTACCTTTGCCAGCTGATGGAACATAGTGACCAGGTTCTCGTTGGAGTGTTCGGGTACACATTGCAGTTCGATGTTATTCTCCCTTGATTGTTGCTCCACCTGGGACACTCTGGTCGTGAGATCGCAAACACTATCCCGCAACTTCAAATTCTCCGAGTGGAGCTCAGAATTTTCTGAGCGGAGTTTAGTTACCTCTTTTTGAATTTCATCAAATTTCTCAGACATGAATTGCACAGAATCTATCAGCTCCGGCAACTTCTGAATATTCCCCCGCAATGACTGAATGATAGATACAAAGAAATGGGAAATTCTATTTTATCCACGCAACCTCAATAAATGCAATTTTATATTACTACTAGCGCCGCCATTACTACTGTATCTGTGAAGTGGCCAAAATTGGAGCTACTGCTAATAAGTTTTTTATATTTCTATGTTTCCTCGTTTTACTCGGGCCATCTGATGGAAAACTTTCAGACCACCAAGAAATTTATCAGAATTTTTCTTTCATTTTTGAATTTAAATAACTAAATGAAAGAAAATAACAAATAAAAAAAGAAACAAACGAAAAAAGAACAAAGAAATTAAAAAAATATATATGTCGAGATTCGAACTGCAAACTCGCAGTGTCCCGACTGAGTCAAAATTACCTTTCTATTTTTAAGCCTAAAAACACGGGAAAATATTTTTTTTCTATATAGATCGATTTATTGCTCCCGAATCGATGCAGCTGTTTCTGAGATCCTTATTATTCTTATCTTGCTCATTTAAAGTATAAGATATAAGATGATTGTCCAATCCAATAAGCCAATAAATAAGGACCATAAAAACGAAAAGGATAGCTGGATCTATTGCTCATTGAGTAGCTCATAAGTCAATGCTACTCGTATAAAGTGCTACTATGTCTAGCCGCGTGTACTTCTGAACGTATGAAGTAAGTAGAGTTTATATAAATGCATAGGTGTCTTACAAAAACAATGAACGAGCTGCTCGGTCAACCAGGTACTAGACTATAATTAGACAAACAGTTGAAGCAACAGATAAGTGCATGTATTATTTTTTTTGTACAATGTTACCATACCTGTGAATAAAGAGCTGCTTATGTAAATATTGTAGTGCTTGTAAGACATCCCTCAAAATGATGGCACAGGCAAGTTCTGGTAAACCTTCAGTGAAGTACTGGTCGAGGACATCCCGGCATGAGCCCAGGTTCATCAGTGGTGACACCACATAGAGCTCCCGACCGTGCACAAAAGATGTGAGGTACGGAAGAATGTTTTGATGCTGGAGTTCTTTACGTGTTTGAATGTCTTGCTGAAAAAATTAAACATGACAATTACAGTTTTTAAATTATGTTAATATTTGGCTGTAAATACATGAGTAAAATAAATATTTCAATTGCATTTAATAAATTTTATTTAGGGCATATTTAATAAGTTAAATTGTGGAATTTTCACAAGACTTATTTACTGTCCATTTGCTTTGATGTTGTGATTGTTATTTCAGTCAAAAGTTACAATAAGAACTTATACGGCTTGTAAATTATAGTAGACACTTAATTAAAGTGTAAGAGTAAGTAAGTAAGTGTTTTTACTTACTTACTTACTTACTTAAAGTGTTGTGTCAACAATAGATGCTCTGGGCTGGGCTATATGGATCAATCAATAATAACATTGTAAGTAAACATAATCGTGAAGGAAAACATTGTGATGAAACCTGCACACTCCTGCGAAGAAATTCAAAGGTTGTGTGTGAAGTCAACTAACCCGCACTGGGCCAGCGTGGTCGACTAAGGCCTAATCACTCTCAACTGTCACGGCTCGAGCCCCTCGGTGGGGACGTATATGACGTAAATAATTAACAAAGTAGTTAATTCATTAATTTTAATTAGCAAATTAATCTATTCTAATGTAATGAGTGAACTGACAGCAGAAAATTTTCCATCAATTTATGCAGCGAAATGTAAACAAACTTTACCTGTATCAAATTAGCGTTCTCCTTGGTCTTATCCACAAAATACCTTTTTATAGCCACATTGGAGTTGTCTGGCTTATAAAGAGCAGAGTAAACGACGGCTACACCGCCGCAACACTCTGTTATTATAGAGGTCAATTGATAATCGCCCAAATCAGGACTAAACATAGCGACCGACTTCACGATTGTTATACAACAAAACAACTTAATACACCACACAATTATTGCACCGACAACTAAATAAACATCATGGTAATACAGCCCAGCTCTAAAAATAGTTTCGCGCACAGCAGAATAAATAATATTCAGTAAATAATCAAAATTATATCAAAATGTTTTTATAACTGACTGCTTTGCTATTTATTTATTTTTCATTGTGGTGAGCGAGCGAGTGAATGAAAAAGTATGAAAGTGCAGAAAAAACTAATTCCACAAGTTTTTACTTTACACAGCCACATACTAATAAAGCTTTTGTTTAGATTACGCATTTCAGTGCGGTGGTGTAGTAATTGACGTACGTAACGTACGCATTATTTGACGTTTAACTGCGATGTTGCCAGTATAATAATTATTTTATTTAATAGCATTTTCCTTTTGGCGCGAAAATTAAAAGGCCTTTTTGTTGATGACCGAATATATCTACCGCACTCAGAGGAACGCATTTATTATGAAAATATAATAATATTTTTTTGTTATTATTAAGCGCCCACTACACTCTCGTCCGAAGTTCTTCGATGAAGTGCCAGTGTGAAGTTAGCCGAGGCGAGGAGACACACTACACACACACTCGTAGGACTTCGAAAAAACTCAGTCGCTAGGCAGGCCTTAAAGGTGGATGACGTGCAATTGTAGTTGCCGCCGCTTTGTTCTCTCTTGCTTATTTCAACTTTATACGAATATATACTAAAAAAAAAAAGATTAAGTATAGTTTTTTTTATCTTTATGTCCCGCATGTTTAGCGTCTCATATAACAGATTCCCCTTGTGAGACTACAAACTTATCCTGACCACGACAGACGACATGCGCTGACAAAAACTTTTATTAAACTGAAGTCGAGTAATGTAGTGTGACACTTCGTGTTCGAACTTCGGGCCGGGCCCTTTGACTCGGACGCAAAAAACCGACACAGAATGGAAGTTGCCCAAAGCGAAGCGAAGTTGCATGAAGTGCCTCTGTCAAAGTCAAGTCAAAGTCAAATTAATTTATTTCCATAGGATGTTATTACATCACTTAGATCCGTCATTACATTTTTTTTTTCTTTCTTCTGTATACTCTCGTCCTCGGCTTACTTTGATCAACTTCTCGAGTAGTGTAGTGGGCGCTTCAAACAGACTTAGAATTTTTGCTTTAAATATATTTAGTTGATAAATCATTTTAATTAAATTTTTGCTTGACGTCGTCGGTATTTTTTCACAAAAATTTGAGACCGTGTTTTTTTTGTAAAGTTTCGTGGCATGGAAACCAGTCCTTCAGCCGAACTGAGACCCAGTGGTCTCAGTTCGGCTGAAGGACTGGTTAGGACTAAGCACCTGCACGATCTAGAGGTCAGTACCTCTAGATCGTGCAGGTGCTTAGTGTTGCCGTTTTCCGCATATCAATAATTTTAAGAATGAATGAATTCTAAGAATCAGTTAATAATAGTTCGTTCATCGGCCAGTCAGTCGTTTTTTTTTAAATATTGTTTGTTGTTTACATACACTCTTTGTTACATACAAAAAAGCTGAGGCCGGCCGGCATTTAGTGAAACTAAGGGGGTTCCTCTTAGGGAATAATAACAATAAAAATGTCGTTTGGATGTATAATCTATCGATTCAAGGTAAGTAAACTTGGAATAACTTCTACTCTGCTCCGCTTTTATTTTAGGAGTAACATTGGATTTCTATAATTGAATTTATTTTGGTATTTCCTGTGATAATTACTTACTCGCCCTGAAGATAAACCTCTTCGCCTCTGACCCTTATTACTGTTATAACTAGCAGTCTAATTGAATAGGCTAATCCAGCATAAATTCAAATTGTTTTGGTTTACTTCTACCTAATGAAGTACCTTCGTGCCTCCCTTACCTTTCCCTACCTTGGGTGGGCGGTAAGGACCTTTCTCACTAGGACCTTGACAAATTTCAATATTGACTGTCGTTTATGTTGTGGTACTAATTCATTCATTTGCCTACATCTACGGCCTGTTCTCGTCGAATTCGCCATAATAAAACACCATGCCTCGTCGTACGAGTCCAGGCGAGGCATGTTTATTTTGTAGCAAAAGCCTTCCATTGCTGGATAAAGGCCTTCCCCAAGAATGTCCACAATTACCGACCGGTCCTGCGCTGTCCACATCCAGCGGTTTCGACGTTTACCAGATCATCGGTACACTATGTCGACCGACAGTGAGTAGACGACATTAGAGAACTTTTCTGCCAGAGCACCCCGTCAGTTCTGTGTAAGCTTAGCCCGTCGCCTTGTAATAAATTAGTGTACACAACTGCAAGCAAGCCAGGAGATCTCTAGGCCTATATACAGCTGGGCTAGATTTCGAGATGTCAGATGACAGGCGAAGTAACATAATAGTGGCTAACTGCTAAGGCAAGAGAAAAGAGGACCCGGTTGACAGCATCGCAAATGTTGGCATGAAAAAGAGGAGACCCTGCAGTGGGTAATGAAGGGCTAATGATGATGATCACGATACAGCATCTACCTCACTGCCGCTCTCTGGACGGTACTCGCGCGAGCGTGAAATGCTTGCAGCACACACTCTCAAATCGACTCTAATGCAAATCGCAAGTAAGTAAAACGTTACTCTACATCTCCGCCTGCGCCGACCGTGAAGAGAATCTCGTCTCTCCGATCCCAATGATGCGATAGCTTCAGAGGCGCCCAAAGCCACTAAGAAAACTCTATAGAATGTCTTATGTCAGGTAGCGACGCCCCTTACGCACCCTCGATTCGAGTACCAAAGTCCGAATACTAGTACGTATGTCGCAGATGGATGTTGATGGATTGCCGATTTGTCTTCTGTTTTATTATTCGGGCAAGCGCGAAACATCTCCGTTTCAGTTTGGCCAAAATAGCTATCGTATGTCGTTCTGTTTGTTCTCCTCTATAGGTCGCGTTTATCAACCAATTCTCGTGAAATTTTGTGAACAGGTTCGATAAATATATAGCTTTTTTTTGTCAAGTCAGTTTTTGGTTAAAAAAAACCACGTAGTTATGGGGCTTCCCAGCTTACCGTCTACCGCTGAGGCTGTTTTCCCCTAAGTACAGGGTGGTACAGGTCGCATTTCTCAACCGAGACTCGCGAGGTCTACAGCTCACAGAGCTATTACTCTCCGTTTTTTAAAACAGCTGATTTGACAATCCATCTGCTACACTACACCTACATAAATAGAATCACGCTCGCTCGTATCCCTTAAGGGATGAGCAGAGCTTTAGTTGGCTAACAAGAAGCACACACTAAAACCACGTTTGTATTTACGAAAGAAGGTGTCTCAGGGGAAGTATTACATAGCACTAAGCATTTAATTCCGCATTTCTTGTGCGTTTATATCGAGGAGCCGTTCCTCTACGGCGTAGCAAATAAAAGTCTACATCATTGCTACGACCGTAGCAGCGTTCAATCACTCGTTACTCGGTCGAAGCCCTCGATCCTCGCTAGCTCTGGTTTGTAGACCCAACAGCTATAACCCTAGTTATCCTATATTGCAGTGGTAAGTGCAGGCTAACATGATCAAGGAAAAAGGGCATAAACAAACTATTTTTTTTACGAAAAAAATGATATAACTTCACACTGAACCAGTTTTCACTCTTTCAACTATGCGTGGACAACTTAGGTGGACAAGCACCATACTTACGTCACTCGATGCTTTTTTTCACGTAAATAATTTGTTCTCAAAGTCACAATATTGAAAGTTCAAATTTTGTAGCTAGTGTTTCAATTTGTGGGCGGTCTTAGAGCGGTTACGCACTACGTCCGATCCAAATCCATGAAAATCGGTCCGGAGTATTCGTAGAACTGTTTGTATGGTAGTTCGGGTTCGGGTGACGAATGAATGGAAACGGGTAACCTAGTGGCTGTGCTAGTGGCTAGAGTCTAGTCTAAACTATGGCATCTGCCTTCTGCAAAAAGTTCCCGGGTTCGACTTTCGGCCGGGCAGATGTTTGAATGAAGACTTTTAACATTTGATTCGGTTCTGGGTGCTATTTATGTTGATCTGTTAAGAGCTAGTATTGATTTAAAAATCAATTCTATTTAGCTTGATTTCCGTTTAGGTTTCTTTACTTACGCTAAATACAAAAACTTCTAAAAGAAATCATAGGACACAAATTTTCAAGCGACTTCTCTACATCTCATTCAAGTTTGACATGGATACAAGTAATTTGAAATTTGGATACCGAAATAGCCCTATTTCTTTCCTATTAGTCGTTCCACGTCCCATTTTACTGATTTGTTGCGATTACTGACGTCTATAAACGAAGCGCGTCGGTTCCCAACGCGGAAGTTATGAGAGTGATACTTTTTAAATATTTGTCCCTATGAATCTCTGAAGTATTGCAATGTTACGAAACGCGATTTCTTTTTCATCTAAAATTCTAGTGACCTTTCGACAAACATGGTCGAAACGAACATCTCGAAAGCGCCATTTTGCGCACGATTCGAGCGCCGAAAAAGCCCGCCCGCCCAAAAAAATTCAGCCATCGTTCAGACGCGGATGGTATGCAAAATTTTCTATCCACTCAATAAAAAGCTGTAATTCCTATATATACGCAGGCGGCGACCGCATCTAGAATACGCTTTATACGCGATGTACTCACTGCTATATAAAACCGGGGAGAGAGCCAAATTCTAAATATAAAGTTAGGCGAAAGAAGCCGAACGCCGCCGAAGCGCCCGCCCGCCTCAGTCCATCGCTAACCGCCTCTCGGCATTCCCAAAATCATCGCAACCGACCGCGCGGTAACGAAACGTTCACTTGGTAAGGGCACATAGTAAACGGCATCCGCAAATCAAAATTCAAATTCCGAATTTGGAAACGCGCCCGTGAATGCAACAGTGAAACACAAATTTCGACGAATCGTGGCAAAGTGTTAGTGTGTGGTGTTCCTTTGAACGTTTTTCCGTGTTACCGGTAAAGTAGCTGACATAGTTTTAGTTTTCCGACTTTTTTATCTTTTAGGGGTTTAACGCTTTACTAACTTTGGGTTTAGATGTGCCGATAAGCACGTGCTGGAGCGCGGGTAGAGTATTGAGTTTCAATATGTCTGCCTGCTCCAGAATTAATTTCTCGTCAGTGCTGCCTGATTTTGATTAGTGGGTTATATTTTATGCGTGAATTTTCCTGGACATAGTTGCTGGAGTTTTTCTAACCTCAACTTGTTTGGTGTGTGGTGCTGAGGATACGCTTGCTTTTGGTTTGGTTGCGTCTGCTTGCAAGGAATGTAGTGGTAATGCTTGGATCTGCATTGCGACAGGTTTATTTCCTGCATCTCTCCCGACTGAATCTGCGTCTAGACTTTGCGGAGGCTGCTCTTATTGATTTTATGTTTCCGTTCATACATAATGCGGGTAGATGAAAACGACATCTCGAATCGAATCTCTTTCATCTTGTTTTTAAAACTATCTTTTTAAAGTGCTACTGGTTGGTTTCAAAATGTTATTATGATTTATAAGTAATAGCATTGGTTTAAATTCAGCCGTTTTAGGTTTCTTGCCTTCGCCAAATACAAAAACTTCTATATGAAATCAGAGGACACAAATTTTCAAGCGACATCTGTACATCTCATTCAATTTTAACAAGAACTCACAGTGGTTAGATATCATCAACAGCTCATATACGTCCCCACCGAGGGGCTCGAGCCTACCCCGAGGTAGAGCGATTAGGCCTTAGTCGACCACGCTTGCCCAGTGCGGGTTGCTCGACATCACACACAACCTTTGAATTTCTTCGCAGAAGTGTGCAGGTTTCATCACGATGTTTTCCTTCACCGTAAGATATATGAATACAAGTAAATTTGAAAGATCGTTTGCATGGTTTTCGAAATTATGCAAGTCCTTACTTGGATGGACATAATTTATGTGCGCATATCGTTATTTCACTTCAAGCGTGATTGATAAGTGATAACAACATGTTTGGGTATTTCTGAAAAGTACGTGTGCATAAACTTTGGTGAACCACTGTAAATATTGCTTTAATAAGAAAGTTGATAGCTCACGCAAGCAAACCATTCCTGTTCCATCTGCCATGGCATCTGGCACGACAGTCACGACAATTTTTCGTCAACTTTTGTTTTCCGGAGTAGCTACGCTTCGCTTTATTACCTATGTTAGGATTATCCAAAACTTGTGTATCAGTCAGGTCACTCACTTCATAATTTCTGTATTGTACTCTATATATGTCGATAATTTATGGTTCAACTTGTAATCTTATTCAATAATAGTGTTATTAGTATGTTTATTCTGGAACCAATTACTTTGCATTTTTGCAAATCGTTGCTCTTTGCTTTCAATTTTATATACTTAGTCTGTTTTACTGAACCAAAAGTATTTAATGGTATTATCTCCCGCTATCAAACCATCAATCATTTTCGAACCAATATAACTGTTATTGCCGTGTGGTGACGGCAGAGTAGAATACATTTGTCATCATCCTCTACTCTTCCCGTGGGTGTCGTAAGAGGCGAATTCGGGACTACACATTGAACAGGGAACGGGCAGCAGCGCTCTCTAATACAGTAACCTTTTAATCTACGATCTCCAACCCGCCTGACAAGCGTGGAGATTATGGCAAAACCCTCCACTTAAGTGGTGTGATGCTCTCTAGCCGGACCACCATTAAGTACTCACCCAATATTATTGTGAACACATGCTACCTTATATCTACCTTCATCCCATCAGCACTCCATAATGAGTACCTCAATGTTTCATTAGATAAAAATAATTTTTTGTGGTTCTGCCACAGAATACTGCTCTACAGCCGCACCACCGTCAATCTCCGAAATTCAACTTTGTAGCCGATTTTTTTATTTCCTTAATAATTCTTCTGAAAGTCTACCTTGAGATATAAATTAGACAATTTAAAAGTTTTCTCTAATTTGGTATTTATTAGATCGTACAAGTGGTCCGGCTGGGGAGGTATGCTCTGCAGCAACACAGTAACTATAAAACAGTAATTAAAATATATATAAAACCCTTCTATTTTCGTTAAACTGATACTTACCTAATAATTTCGATCGAAGTCACTGACAACAAGTAAATGATTTATTTCAATTGGTGGCGCTACTGCAGCTGATGTTTAACCTTAACATCCAAGATTACATCAGTCGTGTCTTTAGAATTTAATTCTACTGTTAAATAGCCTGACGTATGTTCTTTACACTACGGTTTATCTAATGGTTTTATTGCAACCGTATATTCGTAAATTATCGTTTCTGTTAAACGTAAACCTATTCGTATTTCACTAAAAGTCATAGTTTCGCAATTAAAATCCAATCTCTTACGATTTTATGGACTGTCTCGTAACTAGAAATATGTTTTGAAGTGGCTTAGCGTTTCTAATTACAATAAATATGTTTTATTTAAGTAATAAACATGACAATAATATGACGGCTCCGTAGCCCAGGTGGTAGTGTATCTGCCTCCGACGCACAGGGTCGCGGGTTCGAATCCCGCCCAGGGCAAATGATGAGCACTTGTGTTTGCCTTGTGTCTGGTTGTTGTTTATCTATATGTATTTATCTATTTATGTATTGTATATCAGCTGTCTGGTACCCATAGTAAAAGCTCTGCTTAGTTTGGGATCAGATGGCCGTGTGTGAAGATGTCCCCACATATTTTTTTTTTAATGAATAGTACAAATATTGATCACTTTCGACATCGACATGGGCAAAGTATTATGAAAACAATGATGCTACACGAAAGATCGTAAAAAGAAATCGGATATATTTTTGACAATTTAACTATTAGTTAGGTAATTTCTTTAGTAAAATTATTAATATAACAAAGGCACACAATTAATTTAATAAAAACAAGGTGGGTGGGTCTACAAGTTTTTATTTTTAATTTAGGTATATAAGACTAGCGGTCCGCCCGCGACTACGCTCGCGTTATGTAAGATATTTCCGTGGGAATGAGACTTTTTTCCGTAAAAAGTATCCTATGGGTTAATCCAGGGTACAAACTATCTCAAATCTAAATCCGTTCAGTAGTTTAGGCGTGAAAGCGGAACATATAAATGTGAAAATATAAATATATTTATAACATTAGTGTGATTAGTGTAATTTAGTGTAATTTATCACGAAAGTGGTTGTCGATCATCAGCATTTTTACAAAGCGCTAAAAGACCATCAAAATTTTCCTGAACATAAAAGAATTGTTGGCAACGCTTAGCCTTGCTTGGCATGTTTGCGCAGGAGTTCTTTTATTCCGTTAGTGTGCATCCAGATATAAATCAAGAAGCATGACATTTTGTACAAAATATCCGATATGCACTAAAAAAGGATTTAAATAAAGCCCTTGGGGATTAAAATTTAGATGATGATAGCTTATAGGGAAGTCCAGGCAGCCAAAGAAAACTTACATTGTGATCTCTAAAATCATTTTCAGTATTGTTATTCGAAGCATAGTTTTCTTACTTATGTATGTTTTATTCTCTCTTCTGTAACTATATTTTCCCAACCTTGTCTTGCTTGTAACTTGCTTCAGACCTTTCTGTAGTTCGCACCTGCCCACGATATAGCACCAGTCAAGGATGCGCAGGCGTCTCTATTATTTTTAACGTTTGAAGGTTTAGAGTAGGGACGTTTCTTATTCTTGTAGTTGCATAAATCAGTATTTGTGTTAGTTACTACTGTTTCTGAGTACACAGTCATAATAAATGCATTGCGTCATTTGACGTTGATAAAGGTTGGCTCATGGAAACTATACGTTTTTAAAACAAATTATTCGTAATCTTTAAAATTTTAAGACTTACCATAAACGAACACGCCCATGCTTTTATTTTATTTTTTAATTAAGTACTTAAAACAATTTAATTTTAAATTTTGTGTCTATCTCTTCTTCTTCTAGTGGCACTCCATTACTGGAGGTCTGCCGTCAGCCTCTTGAACTTTTCCTTGTCCCTTGCTAACCGGAACAGCTCTTCGACCCCGGTAATCCCGGTCCACTCACAGCCAATATGTTTCGCAGACAAGATTTCTTCCGTCTTCCTACACGTCTTTTTCCTTCTATTTAAGCTTTGCGTCTATCTAAGCTTTGCGAAAAATATAAATGAGGATCTGAACCCGAATTTCGTAATATTGTTTTGTTAATTTAATTGCCATCAGCCACGATAATGTAGACTCTCATCTATATTTGATAATGTTGTGTTTCATCAATACGAAATTGTAGTGCGGTTCTTATGATTATCTATACTAAGAATCCTTATTAATTTTAAAGCGTCATATGTATCTTCAGATGCGTTCTGATGCTTCATTCATAATCCGTGAATTCACAGCTAGTATATTACTCCATTGAACGTCTCTAGTAGAGAGATCGGCCGAAGTTCAATAGTTTCAGTTACTGTGACGTTGACTGGCTCAACGCCAAATTAAAACCGATGCGTTTAGTTTCGATTTAGACTAGATGTTACTTGTCGCTGGTAAAAAACATGACATTTTAGTAATGCCATGTGAGGCTGGTTATTCAACTTCTTCGGTTTCCATAGCAGTTTCAAAAGTTAAGCTGTTCTATCCTGATATCTTTAAGTTCAAAAGCTAAGTTAAGCTGTTCTATCCTTTTTAGCTGTTATTTCGTTTTAAAAGTTAAGCTGTTCTATCCTGATATCTTTAAGTTCTATCCTGATATCTTTAAGTTCAAAAGCTTCAGTTACTGTGACGTTGACTGGCTCAACGCCAAATTAAAACCGATGTGTTTAGTTTCGATTTAGACTAGATGTTACTTGTCGCTGGTAAAAAAACATGACGTTTGCCTGAACTGTGTTGCGATTTTAGTAATGCCATGTGAGGCTGGTTATTCAACTTCTTCGGTTTCCATAGCAGTTTTAAAAGTTAAGCTGTTCCATCCTGATATCTTTTATAGCTGACTTAGCGCAATAAAAATTACTCGAAAAATTCCCAAAGCTGATCAGTACTACATTTTTTTCTTTAATGCCAATTTGGTAGTCGCCATGACATAATTACCTATATAATCTACTAGCTATCCACCTACAACTACGCTCGCGTTATATAAGATTTTTCCCGTATCCTTTGTGTTAATCCAAGGTACAAACTATCTCCATACCAAACATCCAAATCCGTTCAGTAGTTTAAGTGTGAAATCGGAACAAACATCTAAATATCCAAACATACTTTCACCTTTATAATAATAGTGTGATTCAATAAGTACCTACATATAGTAAACTTTGTAATGATGCAATATACTCGTAACTTAACTACTATATACTCAGTTAATAAGTTCAAAAATAATGTCTACTTCCTCCCTCATTCAATCAATAGCTCATATACGTCCCCACCGTGGAGCTCGAGCCTACCCTGATTTAGATCTTAGTCGACCACGCTGGCCCAGTGCGGGTTGGTCGACTTCACACACAACGCATCGAGCGTCGAATAAACGTACATATGAATTCAAAATTTGAAAACAGTGGTAGGTACGTGGTGGGCATCGAACCTGCGTCTCACGGACAGGAGGCAGCGGCCCTAACCAATAGACCACCGACGCTCTCGCTCCTCCCTCATTATAACACACAGAATTTTAGAGGGAATTCCGAAAAACTTCAGTAACTTTAAACAAGAGCAAAATATGAGTTTGTGTGGAGGTAGCAAGTATTTAAAATTTTGATTTTGCTATAGGTAGTATGGTCTTACTTTTGCGAATTTTGTATTTATTCGACTCGCTTATTTTTGACTGTGTCTTTATGTAGGTCTGTGCTTTTCCTATAGTCTGCAGTCTAAGGAGTTAGACTGCCGTAATTCTCAATTCCTTTGTTTTCCTTGAACATTTTGTTCGTTGATCGTAAACTAGAAGACATCAACAAGCTAGATCTTGTATTATTTCTTCTATGCTCTTGTAGAGTTGTTGAAACTTTCTCCGCTTTTGTTAAGTTCTTCGGAAAACGAATTTTGCCTTGCTCGAATCATACTATACTGGGCTTGAATTTCAGTGTTCTTAATTTAATCTGAAAATTATTGTTAAACATGAAATAAAACCGTTGGAAATCTGAAGTCTATGTTCAGCAGTGGATGATTACGATGATGATGATGATGACTCAAATTAAATCGACGAGACAATGCAAACTATTAATATGTATCAACTTGTTAATTTTTGCTCATCTAAATTTTCTTTTAAAAACAATCTCAATATAACGTAAAATTTATCCAGACATGTCAATGCTAGTAACCGGAGTCAAAAGTCTACCGTCTCTAAAATTAGCGCGACTTGCTGCAGCGATTTGGGTGATATAATCGACGAATATAGACACCGAAACTCCAGTTGAATCGGTAACAGTGATGGATGACTAAACCCCATTTTTCCGTTCAAAATTGGCCTTGAACGTGATATATTTTGCAGAAAACTGCTGAAGGTGTAAAATTCGGTGTCTAAGTAGATTATGCAATGTAAGTTTTAAGACGGAAAGGTTGATCCAGGGGAATTTCAAAGCCCAGTATTTTGTTATTGATTTGTTTGACCATTAGTGACACCTGATGGAAAGCGAAGATGTGGTTGAACGTGTCGCTTACCCAGAAGATGTCTGTTTACTCTTGCCTTGAATACACCCAAGTTGCTCCATCTAATTTGTTTATAAATAATTTGAATTATCTTTTTGGTCTGAATCTGATTTTTATGAATGACGACAAAAAAATATCTTCCGATTAATTCATGTGATATTATCCAAAATTATATGTAAAACCATGAAACAATTTTCATGGCATAGTAACTTACTCTATTCTTGTCTGATTTTTCCTAAATTAGAATTTATGCATGTTATTTTTATGTTCAATTGTTTTCTCTTTCAAGAACACCGATTCGCTAGATATCTTCATTAATTGCATATTATTTTACTAAAACGTGCTAAGAGTTTGCCGGTTCTATTTCAGCTTTTTCATCAGTTTGTTGATCTACAACCCACGTATTCGCCTACATCTTTTTTAAAATATTTTTATTGCGGTACAATTCCTGCACACCGTTCTTATCATTTGTTTCTTATCTAATATAAAGTAGTTTCATTTCAGATATTTTTCCACAAATCTCTTCTTTTGTATGATTGCCATCATTTAAGAGTATGCTGCTATTTAACGATCTACCTTAGAATAATACTTAACACTAGTAAAATTGTTTCTCTGTATTGTTGTATTCGGCCAAGTCACCTGTTTCCCCGTACATCATTGAGATCATAACAATAAACTTGGCGTACGTTTATATTTTTTCCAGTTAAACTTTTTAATCAAATGTCAAATTACGTAAGAGGTTTTCACGCTGGCACGGTTGGAGGGTAGCCAGCCAGAGGCATTGCCCAAAGTGTAGTTTTTTACTAGACTTATGACCGTCTGGCTGGCCGCCACTTTGACGCCATTTTCTAAAAGGGTCGTTGACTACATAGAGTACGATTTTATTGTTGGGTAATTTATCGATTGTTTTAAAATAGCTTCTCTGAATTTAGTTTTAGTTTTGTACTTCAAATCTGTTGATAAATACCACTTCTGTCCGCTGTTAATCTTGGTGTTTCTTCAAAGTGCCTCTTGCAGTCTCTAGCCGTCTGTCATGTTCGAACCTCTGGTCGACTCTCGCCAAGAGAAACACTTGCTTCTTTAATCATCTATTTATATGAACATGTCAAATAAACATTTATTCTGCTTTGTCTTACCAAATGAGATATTAAATTACTGTATTATTATAGTTTTTTACATCTTTTTACGATTTATCTTAAGTCATGTCATGTTTTACCGCTGTTTTTGATAGATTTCTAGTCCTTCCTAATGTCGCTCTCTTACCACGTTTATGCTTTTTACACAATCTCAAGAAACTCCGAGATTTTTTTTCAGGCTTTCCTGGCATTGGCAGTCATCCAATATAATTTATTTAACAGTTATATGTCTTTCAAAATATCATAGCAGTGCAACTAGCGTGCAAGAGACGTCAGGGCTAATTTTACATTATTTAGGTCTCCTATAAATATAACTAACTTTTCCACGTCCAGTTTTTAATCTCAGGCAGGCACTAAAACAACCGACAGGTTGTCACTTGGTAAATTTATAGATTGTTAGAGGACTGAAAAGTGTTCTGCATTATCGCCTAGAGTTTGTTTAAATTCTAAAATCTAACATCATCTTTTATTTATTCGTATGCTCTTTTGAAACCGTAGCGTTAAGTTCTTTCTAAACCGCATGCTAGGGATAACCTTTTACTTAACTATACTCACCGGCACAGTTAAACGCCCACCCTTGTATTTCGGGTTAATTTTAAAACTACGCTTATTGTTATGCATTACAATTGATTTATTGATAATTTTACGATAAATTAAACACCCTTAAATAAACGTTAAATTAACTACTTTTTAACTAACATCAGCTGTAAGTAATAGAATTATAAAGAATCACGAATATTTCCTGAAATGAAGGGTAGGCGGTTAGTTTTGCCAGTGAGTATATTAAATCACTTAAGATGCGATTTGAACCTAATAAACGTAAAGGGGCATCTGCTTTTTGTAACTGAGTAACACATCTTGCTCTAGCTAAATGCGGGGCTTAACCCCTTCGATAGTAGAATAAATCCGAAAATAGTACTGTTAACACGTGAGTAAACTAACATAGAATTTCCTTTGGTTAGGTATTTTTCGTGCATGCTCAAATCATTATGGTCCTTAATCAAGTAACATGGAACTTTCTGTTTACATTACATTGATTTCATTAGACCTGGTAGTAAGATTAACCGTGATACGGTGATACCTACTATGATGACTTATTCAGAATATCATTTTGGTTTCTACAGAGGGATTAAACTCAAGCTACTTTTGAAAGTAAATCTCCCCAATTCCCTTCTTGTATAAGCTTTCGTCTATAGTAGACATGTCTCGGCTGTGATGATGAAGATCTAAATGAAAAATGCTGTCGTCTTGTGAATAATATTTTTTTCTTTTGTTGCAGCGATGCAGATGGTGGCGTGACACCGGGTTGACAAGAATCAATCCGCGAGATGTCGCAACCGCCACCGGGGCGCGGGCGCGCGCGAGCCCCGGGCCCGCCCTCCCCCCTCCACTACCGGCCTCCCTCTCCATGGGCTCCAAGCCCTCCACCCTTAATATCAGGCCCTCGACATTCAACTGCCATAGTATCTCCGCCCCCAGTACATCCATCTCCGAAACCGTTCCGTCCACTCCATTCACCTCATGGTTTCCGTCCACACTCTCCTTCCCCAAGTTCCCATTTCTCGATCTCGCCGTACCCGATGTCTCCGACCCTCGGTCAGAGTCCGGAGTACTATTACTCGTCTCCCTACGAGCCGATTCGGGAGTACGATTACGCGGGTGTGCCTCTGGAACCTCCGCCGCCGCCACGGCCGATGGTTTACGAGGAGGAAGAGGAACGAGGACCGTCCACAGCTGAAATCATCGCGAACCAATCGCAGGAAGGCTACGTGGATGAAAAGCTAGCAGAGTATCAACTGACGATTCAACTACTTCAAGGTTAGTTTTCTCCTATTGAGTTCTTTGGGTTGACATGTTTATTCATGGTTGCTTTTCAATGATTTTTAAAGACTTCTTGATAGGAGACCTGTTTCTGTTTTTAAATGGTGTAATGACCCGAATTACGCATGTTGACACACTTGTTAAGTAAGCTTTGTTTTGACTCATTCATGTGTAGTTGTCGCGCCAAATCACTGATGCAATTCGTTTGCAATGCAACGGCAAGATGTTCGTTTTCATGTTTATTCCAAACAGTCTGACCCATTTCTTATTTTGTATTGCACAGCTGTAAAGTGTAACAATTTATTTCGGTACAGTGGTAAACACTCGATATTATTTTAGATGCAGATTTCATCAAGTGCCGTGGAAATGATAGAGGTTGTTACACTGCTGTTATTATCACGTCACTACATTGTAGCATCTTCATAATAATGTATTTGTCGCCTCGCTGAAAATATAATGGCTCTAATATGAAGCTCAGCAGACTATTTTTTTTTTCAGAGTATGTCGTGATCGTGCCGATAGCTCATTTTGCAGTAGTTGTTATAAAGATGTTTGTAGTTCTGTTTCAGCTTTGTTTATTTGTTATTTCACAAAGTTAAACGTTTTGTAACTCAGTGCTGCCTGTATTTCCGAACTGCACCAAGTTTGTTCATAACGTGACAAATTATGCTTTGAACACAAATTTCCGCAAAATATGCCATTATGAGCATGATTTATTCATAATTCTTTAACATTGTTATTTCCGGTATAATCGTCCGGAAAATTTAAAGCTATCAAGTTCCCTTTAGTTGAAACTCCAGTACTATGAATCGCGAAGTCGCTTCGTCGTGTTTAGTTAATTTATTATAATGGAATGGCCCAATTTTTCGATATTTATAATTCGTTTCGTGTTGAAAACCGTTCATCTTCATTATAATAAAACCGAGTAAATTTAAATTTTACATTGACGATGTTTTTGTAAATGCGATATTTTTTCTGGAATAATTTAAATAACATGACTGACAACGTCTTGGTTGATCATCGAAATTTGAGAAACGTTGTATTGTTGTCGAAATTTTCGCAACTTTCAGAACTCATTCTGCTTTGCGTTTTAATTTTTACTCTTTCGAGTATTGTTTTATTTTTCTTTCTTTAATAGAATCTCAATTTTCATAGTACTGGTATTTCGCAAAGCTCGCAATATTTTCGTGTATCCTTATTACAAACGAACAGTCGTGCACGCAATGTTTAGGGAACTCGATACGGGAAAGGGATAACTTCCGCTCATGTTCAATCGAATTGTTTGATCAATATTTTTGATTCGGGATTTGTTTTTGTAGGTGTATTTGTAATATTACAGGATGTATGATTTAATCGGAGTTAAAATTGATCTGAAGATACGTTAAATCCTTTGAAAAACAACTGGAAAATGGAATTGAATACCCATTTAGTTTTTTATTGCGGACGCGGACCTTGATCAAATATTTCAGCCCCTAAAATATGTTAATTTGGACCCTGTACCTAACTAAATGATAATTGATTACTGATTCATTTGCGCTTCTATAAAACTTCTTGCTACGCTGTGAATGTGATGCGACACTACCTGTTAATGCCGTTTCTATTGTCCCATTTAGAGATGTGCCGTGGGGAATGTTCCCATTCCCAGTATTTTCCCTATGGGAATATTCCCGGTAAGTTACCAAAAGTTTCCAATGTTCCCGGGAATATTCCCCTACACATGAAACATTTAATATATTGAATTCTTTCTTTACCTAGTGTTTTAATTTAGTTTGGTTGGTTGGTTGGCTGGTTTAGTTAGTATGATTTAATTTGCAAAATTGATTATTTTTGATATAGACAATTTTATTTTATTTAAGTGAGAGATTTCAGTCACGGTCATCTGATCCAAAACTAGGCAAGGCCTGTACTACGAGTATGGGTGTCAAAGATAGACAAATATTCAATACCCAGACACAGAAATGACCCTTGATGTCTGCCTTTTTTTATTTTCGCGCCTTAGCTTGGTACTATAGAAAACTGTAATTTTATTACAGATAGGTACTATAGGTATTAGTCGTTTTGTTAGTTACATACAGCCAAGTAGATGTTTGCCTGTTCATTGCTGACTGTAAGATCAACTGTCTCGCTTCCTCTTTAAAAAACATTTTATTTGCGAATCTCTTTATTTGAGTGGCAACAAGGTCATCAAACAATGAAAGCGTCCTTTTTTAGTTACCTGTTATTTAATTTGTAACTTGGTGCACGTATTTAAACATACAAACCTCGTTGTTAATAATAAATCTGAATCTTTGTGGTCGGATTTTAAAAGTTGATTTGCTTTATACCTATAACTTATGAAAAACATATTGATCGTTCTGTGATTTGTTAATTATTTTAGTATAATTTAAATTGATAATAATGAAATTTTATTGATATTTAAAAACAAATCTGGATCTTTGTGGTCGGATTTTAAAAAAGTTGCTTTGTTTTATACCTATAACTTATGAAAAACATGTTGATCCTTCTGTGATTTGTTAATTATTTTAGTATACTTGAAATTGTTAATACTAAATTTTTTTTGATGTTTAAATGT
The DNA here is from genome assembly GCA_951230895.1 of Carpatolechia fugitivella. NCBI lineage: Eukaryota > Metazoa > Arthropoda > Insecta > Lepidoptera > Gelechiidae > Carpatolechia > Carpatolechia fugitivella. Next base: position 15,730,865 of record OX579655.1, on the reverse strand, counting down.
TGATTATATTGATAACGCATATTTGTACACACATGAATAAAAACTATCAAAATTTAACGTCTGTGTTTCTTTTTCTCTTATTAAAATACAGTTAAAACTTTCAGAATCTGCCCGGGAATATTCCCGGAAACATTGGGAATATTCCTAAAAACACTGGGAATATTCCTCGGAATATTCCCATTTTTTTGGGAGTTTTGGGAATATTCCCAGGCATGTGGGAAATTTCCGGTGATTGTTCCCGGTATTATTGGGAATATACGAAATCTCTTAGGTTAGTAAGTATTCAAATATTACTTGTGATTTGTCTCCTAAAACTTAATATTGTGACATATAAATATATTAAAAAAAATAGAAGATTTCGACAACTTTCCCATTGTTTAAGTTCCCAAGGGAATATTCCCCGAAATATTCCCACACAAAAGTAATTTACCGGGAACGGCACATCATTAGGCCTTTCGCATTTTGCCGATTGAAAAGCAGCACACTTGTACGCATTATGCCGATCCGCCGCTTACGGAGGCGTTCGCATGCGTACGCAGCCGTAAGGTGCCGTATAGCTCGGTCACAGTCTAAAATAATTGTTGAACACAGTATGTATACGTAATAAAGGTATGTAATAATATATGTTCTGTAATTCAGTGTTTTTGTTGCGCATTTGTGGAAACAATATAGTATTGTTTCCTGTTTATTTTCGAATTATTTCTAGTACTAGTTTTGTTAAACAATTTGATTATTTGCAGTAAAGTAATTTATTTGATGTAAAAATTATCGAATTGGTAAACTTATAAACTTTATTGGTAATTGATAAACTGATGGGTGATAAATTCTTTAATGTGCATCATAATTATGATGGGTAACAAATCACAAGTAAATACATTTATTTTCAGTATTCTAAATACTTGACATAAAATAATGATGGATGAGATTATGCAAGCAATAGTTAGCCAATGACTACGACTTATATTAAGGCATAATACTTTATATCCTATAAAAATACTTAAATAATCTTGAATACAAACTGTTATTTTCCGTTAGTTACCCCACTAAGTAAATTTTGAAATTATATTGATTGTGCTTCATTATTATTAGCATAATAAAATATGATGAAGTTTCTCTATAACCCAAAGTGAAAGACAATGTAAGTAAGCCATACATCTGACGTTGCCAATTTTCTTTTAAAAGGCTTAAGGCCAAATCTTCTATACTAGTGGCTCTGTGAGCTGTAGACCTCGCGAGTCACTGTATCTTATACTTTAAACGAGCAATTCCTGTATATACCTATATATATATATATAATGAGAATCTCGGAAACGGCTGCTACGATTTCGATGAAATTTGGTATATAGGGGGTTTCGAGGGCGATAAATCGATCTAGCTAGCTTTTGTTTTTGGTAAAACAGGATTTCCCCATGTTTTCGGGCTTAAAAGAATTTGTACGCCATATCATTAAAAAAGAGAATTTCGTCGCTATCCATAACGACGCGGTGGCTCTGTTGGGGAACCGAGAGGTAATGAAACCGAAGGTCAGACGATCGAATCCACATGAATGTAGTTTTTTATTTTTTGTTCATGTTTCTTTTTAACTTTTTAATTCTTTCATTTAGTTATTTAAATAAAAAAATGACAGAAATAAAAATTTCTTATTTAGTACCTTATTTTTTCGTGGTCTAAATTGTTTCCAACAGATAGAGCAATTTTTATAGGTATGTTTTTTTATTTATTACTTACCGTCGTCGTCGTTGTTATTACTTATTTTTTCATTTACCTAGTTCAATTAAAATACCTTTACAGAAAATAACTTCGTTTTTCTTACACCGAAAGTTCTGCAACAGATGGCACTACAACTCACAGTGACGAAATTTTCTTCTAAAAAAGCATTTAAAAGTATTTTCAGTTATTTTTTCAGATATGTAACACAGAAATGGAAAATGCTATTTTATCCACGGAGACGTTATTTAATCCACGCAACCTCAACAAATTAAATTTTATATTACTACTAGCGCTGCCTTTACCACTGTTAGGCATGGGAATAATAATTTATTTTCCTTTCTGAATTCTATCCAAATTCCGATCCTAATTTATTGTCAATGCAGGGAAATCTATTTTTACTAAAAAATAAACCTAGCTAGATCGATTTATCGCTCCCGAAACCCCATATAATGCTAAATTTCATCGAAATTATCCACGTAACCTCAATAAATGCAAATTTATATTACTACTAGCGCCGCCTTTACCACTGTATCTGTGAAGTGGCCAAAATTGGAACTACTGCTAATAAGTTGGTAGGTTAGTAGGTATGGGAATAATTTATTTTCCTATAATAATCCTTTCTGAATCCTATCAAAAGTCCCATCCTATTATTTTATAATACAATATAATATATTCTTTTCCTCGTTTTACTCGGGCCATCTGATGGAAAACTTTCAGACCACCAAAAAATTTATCAGAAATTTTCTTTCATTTTTGTATTTAAATAACTAAATGAAAGAATAAAAAAATATAAAAAAAGAAACAAACTATAAAAAAACAAAGAAATCAAAAAATATATTTGTCGAGATTCAAACTGCAAACTCGCGGTGTCCCGACTGAGCCAAAATTACCTTTCTATTTCAATGATATCGCGTATCAATTCTTTTAAGCCCGAAAATACGGGGAAACCTATTTTATAAGCTAGATCGATTTATTGCTCCCGAAACTAAATTGCGAAATCGTTGCAGCCGTACGTTTCCGAGATCCTTATTATTCTTATCTTGCTCGTTTAAAGTATAAGAGTGGTGCTACTATGTCTAGCCGCGTGTACTTTCTTCTGAACGTATGAAGTAAGTAGTGTTTATCGAAATGCGTAGGTGTCTTACAAAAAAAATAAACGAGCTAAGCTCGGTCAACCAGGTACTATCTCTTTATATTTGATGGAGAACCGTTGCCAGCAGGATCGCACATGGTGGATGGATCCCCGAAATAATATAGTCTCTCCTTAGTTCAGACTTGTATTTCAACGTTAGTAAAATCACAACTCGAAAATAACAAATGATTGGCAAGATTTTAATGGATACAAAATATTTTGTACACTGTGGCACAACTTATCACCGCCGTCCGCCGTCGATCGCCGTGAATCGCCGTCGATACCTGCGGACGGTCGACCGCGTTTCGCCGTCTCAACGAATTGAAAGTTTTTTTTGCGCTTCTATAAAACTTCTTGCTACGCTGTGAATGTCGACCGCGTTTCGCCGTCGGGCGTCGATGCGAAAGGATTTGTCTGCGTTGAGTTAGCAGCCTCACCATCGATTTTGATGGTTTTAACCATGTCAAAAAATTGTTAGGAATAGGTTTAAATTTGTTTATAAGTCTCAGAAAAAGTTTGATTGTATTTCAGAAGATATTTGAGTATCTTACTGAGGCTTCTAGATCGACGTCAACCTAGCAGCCTCACCAAGATAGACTGGCTCTATCATTATGATTTATATGTCAAAAAATTGTTAGTAAATGGTTTATCTCGTATACAAAGTTTCAACGAAATCGGTTCAGTAGGAGCCGAGATATTACACCCCCTTGGTGAGGCTTCCAGCTTGACGCTTGACGTGAAGACAATTCCCGTCAAACGGAGGTATGTCCAAGCAAAGTAAATATACCAAAAAATTGTTAGGAATAGGTTTATCTTATTCCAGCAAAAAAACTTTCAATTCGTTGAGACGTTTACTCAGAAAATGATTCTAAACTTCTACATACATTCGGTTTTTGGTACAGTCAAGAACAAAGATAGTAAATTAATCGTATTCAGAACTAAGCTTAGTGGCTAGATGAATGTATAAAAAAGAAAGGCTTTAAAAATTAAGAACCCATGCCACTAATCGTTAGGGAGTTTTCTCATGAAGCGCAGCAAAATCAGTAAGATGGTGCAGATAATGTCTTCCCAACCAAAAAAAGCATATATGCAAGTTTGGAGACCATGCTACTAACCATTGAGGAGTTCCCTTGTGAGTAGACAGTCTTGGCAGCAGCATCAGTCTATGATAAACAATTTGTCCAGTTATCCAAGTTATGCATATAATGCAAAGTTTCTTGTCCGTGCTATTAACTGTCCAGGAGTTCTCTCGTGAGGAGACAATTCTGGCTGCAGCATCAGTTCATGATTAAGAACATGTCTAGCTTGACAAGTAAAGCGTTTTTGCAAAATTTCATGACCATGCTCTTAGCCGTTGAAGAGTTCCCCCGTGAGAAGACAATATTAGCTGCGGAATTAGCTTATGA